>JAQIXG010000549.1:0-30723 GCA_034700105.1 Oconnorella tubifera
TAATTAGCATTAATTCCTTTCTCTAGGTAATTTTGTTTACACTTTAACCTAAGAATAAGTGTAAATATTAGTTTAAAGTTACACTTTTTGATTTGATAGAACTTGCTACCAGTATAAATACAAAAAATAAAGCTATAAATTGCGTAATCTAGCTTAGTAATAACTAAATTTTAAATAAAAATGCCACTGATTTCTATTGAAAATCAATTTTAGTCTTGATTTTAGTTGATATATTGTCATTGCTTCTGCTATTAATGAAGTTTTATGACTGTTTCGTTGAATATTTATTGCCTCAAGGCAACATTTGGCTTCTTGGCAAACTTGTGGAAGATCAAAAAACAGATACAAGATGAGTCAAGCATTTGATAAGTTGAAAAGTTGTGAAAAGTTCTATTATTAGCTTAAAATGTCTAATTGTGCTTTATCTTTTCATTTATTGAATAATAATATTATACATCAAAGCTTGATGGGGCATCGGTATATGCATTAGTCAATTTTATTATTTAAAGTATGTTATTTTGTGAATTTCAGTAGTATAAGGAGAATTTTGAAATATTTCAAATAAAACTTATGGTATTTAAAGTATTATTGGATTTTAAAGTATTAATTTTCAGGTATAGGAAGATCTGATTGTGAATATATTTATTTTAATGTCTGTGAAATAACCATTGGTTGAATTTGTGATTTATTCGTTGTATAAATGTGAAACTATCTTGAAAACTTTTAAGCAAGATTGGTATACTATGACTTGTTAAGTGATGAATAAGAATTATTCTTTACTTTTTGGATAATAATAATAAATTTATATAATAATTCCAAAAACGAAAACTAGTCTTTTTATGAATGCTGACAGACGAACTGACAGTTAACCAGATAAGACAGACAGACAGACAGACAGACAGAAAATATAATATTAAAAACAAAATGATATATTTAAGATATTGTTATTTTTGCAAAGTAAACATTCGTATATTAAAATTATATTATTAATGACCTGTCATAATGCCTTGAAATGCTATGATATATATACTTTTTATATATATCTAATGCTCTCTGTATAATTGTTTGCCAATTTATTTTTACAACAGATGACAATATACTTGTTGCATCATTTGATGGTTTAATATTATGGACATTTAGATGTAATTACTAATAATGATATTCATCAGAATAGCAACAGCTTTCAGGTGCCGCCTATACCTTGAGGCTACTACTCTGTTGTGTAATAATAGAAGAGAGGCGAATCGGTACAGTGAATCAATTTGAGCGATGTTGGATATTATATTAATAATAACATTTATCTGATTTTGTGAGTATAGTTCATAAACATGTAAACAAAAACATGTATTTTATAAAACATTCTTATTTGAAATGTAATCTTTTGAAAAAGGTGTGTAAAACGTTTGTTCTTTTTGAGTTGTGTGTGTTAATTACACTTAAATAAATATACTTGTATTGTTATTATTATCACAACATAAAGCAATATTTTCTATTGTTTTATATTTGATACTAGTCATTGGAAGTCCTGAGAATGATTATATTTATATTTTATCCCATCATTTTACCTTGATGTAGTTTCTATAAGGACAATGTCCACATCAACTATTCAAGTTGTTTGTGTGATGAGTTTATCTCTTGAGAATTCAAGGGACGGTACAACGGGGCAAGACGTCGAGTTAGACGCAAGAAAAGCTGCTTATTCTGATGTGGAAAAAGTATGTGCTAGGTATGTAAGGCTTCATCTTTGTGGCTTAATTTAAAATTAATCAGTGAAAGCAGTCAGTCAATAGAGTGAGAGGCAAATTCTGTTACTTGTGTTCATTCATTACAATTTGAAAATCAAATAATTTTGATTTTTTTTTAATAGTGTTATGTGAGATCAGGAATGTGGGTTGTCACTTTTTTCTATATATAACATTAGCAATGGTTGTCAGAAGTTGAGAAAAATTGTTGACAGTCATTGAATGGCAGTTTTACAGATATAGACCCATATTTGTACTGGTTCGATTTTTGTATAACAGCAGTGCAATGTCAATAAGCTTTTCAGTTTTAGCTCTGTTCATTTAAGAAATTTACTTTGTGAAATCAATTAATTAATTGGGTTAACTAGTTTGTGATGCTTCTATATAGTATATTTCTGCTGGCATAAATTAAGCCTTTCAATTGATGGCTACATTTTGTAACCATGATTTTATTACATGAGACGAGTGCATTTTTGTGAATCAAATCAAGTTTCTACATATATTTGTATATTTATTATGATAATGTACTACATTTATAATATACATTCTAATTTCAATCATTTTGTACCTCTCTTCTATATACATCGCTTAACATTTTTATGGCTTGTATAATAATATATTCTCTCGAAAATAATCTTCATCCTTTTATTAAGAATGAAGATTTAAATTTTTTATTTATATTAACTTAAATTTTATTTGGGTTTATTGTCTGTAAGCATGAGAACAGACCTGTGTCACATGAACTTTGATCGTTTGGACTTTGGTGAGACGGATGCGCTGGAGAAGTTCTATAACGCTGACGTTGCTGTCGTTGACATGTCGATACGTCTCCAGCAACTTTCTCTTTTCTATCACATCGGTGTACGTGAGAATCTGGGCATGCCTCAGACTGTCATACTGTTGCATGATACTAATCCGGAATTTACTCTTTCCGTTAAGGTTGCAATCTTTATTTTTAGAGTTATAATTTATATTTGAGTGCTTGAAATTGAATGAAAAACTAAAAGGTTGCAAGAGTAAGTAAGATTCTGAAAATTGAATGCCTTTTGTAGGTTTATAATGATTATATATTAATTATCATTAATGCAATATTTTGCAGCAAACAGAGTATTGATTTTCTTAAAGAAATTATTCCATAAGAAAATTGTTAAATGATTGAATGATTGATATTTATGGGATAATCGCTATTTGAAAATAGAAATACAATTCTTTATTTATAAATACATTGATTTTTAATAACATTTATTATTATTTTTATTCATTATTACATGTATTAAAGATGTCATGTATATTATTTGTTGGAATAAATTTATTTTTAATTGATAATATTTTTAGGTAGAATTTTATCATTTAGCCATTTAGCAGTTAGCTATTAAAGTTTTACATTTAGTCATGAAACACTTCGTGCGACTTTAGTAATTAAAAACTGAAATCTGTAATGTTTTTGATGATCAGTTGAGTAGAGGTACGACAGATTTCCTGCCTTATTCTGTTGACTTGACCGGGAGATGTTCACTGGTTGAAGTGCCTGGGTGTGTGACTACCACAGAGTCACCCGTCTCTTTGTTCTGTCATCTCAAACGAATACTCAAACAAGTCGAGTCAAGCTCTAGGTATCATTCCTTCTTATATTTGTTTAAAGAATTAAATAAAGTGTTTAAAAAGGTGTTAAAATTATAGTTTTGGGATCGTTTGCATCACTGTGTTAGCAGTCAGTGTAGTTTTCAGATTGATTCATTTATCAATTAAACATTGAAGATATTTAATGATATAAAGGATGCATGAATGTGAATGCAGTGTTATAAGATGAAATGACTGGATTATATTTTGTAGAAAAAATGTGAAATAAATAAGAGGGTAGTGTAGAAATATATACATTTGAAGATAGTATAATAAATGCATTTTAAAGGCTGAAAAAAACTGTAAGAGAGAAAAAGTAATAAGTAATGTTTAGTATATGCACAAGATGAATGACTGATTATTGTAAGGGGGAGTATTTTAATTTTTGTCAGATATTATAGTATTTTTGTCAGAAGTAATTGGTAATATAAATACACGCATATTTCAAAGATACTTATGCATATGGATCTTTTAATCTAATTATAAGTTTTGTATTTATATTCTTTATTTGTATTGCATGATCAATTAAGTAATAAGTATATCTTTGCATAGAATTCAAAGTGTATATATTTAAACAAAATGTATAAATATTTACACTTTGGATGCAAAGTGTAAATATTTATAAAATATCTGTTGGAAGTTTTTCAATAAAGCTGCTAGTAGTAATTAGATATAGAAGTATAGTAATATGAGAAAGAGATTTCTTGGAAATCGTGTTAATATTGCAGAACAATGTTTAGTTATACCGCTGGCGTGGCTGCAATTGAGTTGATTAAAGTAATTCAGTGCAGTAATGGAATCCGATCGTTTCATTTAGATTTAGTAATTAGTTGATAGGGCTTCCGTTTCGTTTATTAGGCTAATGTTTCATTAATTAGGCTACCGTTTCATCGATTATATTATTTATATAATCTAATTTGTAGCGCGTGTGTAACGCGCACCGCGGTGTTACGATTAAAACTGAAATTTTATTCTTTTATTTTCCCGATGACAAGGATATAAATGGTATACTGTTAGGCTACCTAACAAAAACTATCATTTTTCCATTTGCAGTTGACACATTACATTTATTATTTTTAAATTTTTGAAATTGTTTTTTTATATTACGATCGCATATTTAAACATATTTACTGAAATTATAATTTGGTACATTGCCTACATTTACGATACGATACGTCAATTATTTCAAACATCTTCCTTCTTAAGATTTTAATTATAATTTTAATTATAATTTAATTATAATTTTTTATAGGATTCACGTTAAAGAGAAATTTTTCTCTGATCTTCGCAAAGCTCGCGACACTCATACCGGCGATGAATTAGCAAAAGTTTGTTGCATTTGCCCTCTCTGAATGATTCTCATTTTAGAATCTGTAATGAATATTATTAGTACTACTAATTGGTATATTATTTAATTAGTAGAAACTTTCTCTTTTCAAATATTGAAGACATTTATGAGGGAATTGATCCATTGTAATCCAGAGAAAGTCTTGACCTACCTACCCATATATGTACTAATTCTTTAATAAGATGAAACAATACAAATTTAATTAATGATTATTAACTTTTCTAGTTAATTTTATCTTAAATTTTATATCCTAGACCAAGGGACTACTGGGTTATATAATTTGATAGTAAATCTGCTGTTTCTTCCGTATCATTGTTTTTAAGAAATAACATTTTGAATTAGTAAATTAAATTAGATGCATTATTTTAATTAGAGATTATAGAGATAATTCTAATATCTGTTTAACAATTAAGACACGATTTTAAAGATACAGCTTTTATCTCAGGACTTGCTAAAGGATGCAGCAGCAATAATATTTCATTGCACTGTAATAGAAACTGATTTAAAGAAGAAGGCTTTATTATAAGTTATTCGTATTTGCAAAAGTCTTAACTAGTCTTGACTGATTATTTTCTAGATTTTATCAACCATGAGGAATCGTCTAGATGATCCACAACTTTGTTCGTCTGATATTATTCTCAACATGCTTCTATCGTACAGAGATGTGCAGGTCAAATATTGTGCAACTTTATGAATTCTTTTTTATGAGTTGTGTATATGTTTGCCTGGTAATTTTGATTTGATCTATTGCAGTTTACAATCTTTTAGCTGATTCCAGGAAGTCTCCAAATGTGCAGATTCTATATCTATATACAGATTTCTTAAAATTTTGCAAATGCAAATGTGATTTTCTTAAAATTATGAATATGTTTTATGTTTAGTAGCCATGATGCTATTACAATCAGATGATGCAATAATCCAATGAAATAGCTGCAATATCCACGGGCCTTGCACATTTTAACTAGTATATAACTAAAATTAGTTTCTTTGTTAAACAAGCTTCCTGGAATTTTTCATTTTTTAAGGTTTATTTTTAATTTTTTTATTTAATTGAATTTTTTTATTGATGATCGATTCGACTGCGAGGTATCACTTATATGTAACAGTTTAAGTCTTTTGGATTCAATAATTCTTTTGTTCTTTGATCAGTTTATTTTATCAAATTGTTATATGTATTTGATTTGTTAACATTCTAGGATTATGACTCAATGGTTTCACTAGTAGAAGACCTGCAGTCTGTACCTGATACTAAGATAGCTAACAATGTTGCCATTCAATACCACTACGCGTTTGCTATTAATAGGTGCGATACGTTTTATGCTCATAGTATTAAAGTTTTATCCATATTCTGATTTAAATTTTCTGAAAGTTGACTAATTCCTAGTTAACTGTATTTAGAAACTATTCAATAGAAATTATTAATAGTATCAGGATTCAATTAAATACAAATTATTTAATTGTATGCAATAAAATAAAATATAAGTTTATCTAAATTGTGTGAAAGTGTACCATTATCATCACAGGATTTCATCAAATAATTCAATATTACAATAAAATTTGAGTATATTTTATGGTTTAAAAATGATAAATAGATATATGAATAAAATCAGTTGATTTTCTTTACAGAAGAAATAAGCCTGGAGATAGAGACAAGGCATTGAGTAGCATTGAAAAGGTTTCAGACATTTTTCTAATTCTTGAATTTCTATTTTAGATATTAATTACGTGTAGAAGTAGTTGTCTTAATTATTCAATTGTTTACAACCGGGATTTGAATCCATTAGCCTTACATTGGTAGACGGAGCTATATTGCTGATCTCTCACTGTCAGACCTTTAACCAATTTGAGAATAAACTGAGTATTTAACTGAGTAATTCTTGCTTTCATTGCAGACATTCTAGATAGGATAATGATTATGAAATTATCATTATTATTAAGTTGCATTAAGAGACAGTATTCATTCCTTGCTTTGAATCTATATATTCCTAATATTGAGATAATCTATTGATTTTCATCATGTACACATACATTTTATCAAATTCTTTATAATCTAATATTGACATAAATTGAATCTATCAGTAAATGGATTAATTTATTTGAATGTGCCAACATACAACGAGCTAATAGAAGAATAATCTGATGCAAATCTTGTAATACCTTTCAGCTTTCTATTTATATTGTTTATAACAAATTTATGTAGTCTCTCATTTATTGGTGTCCGGACAATTTGAAGCGGAGAATTTTTATTAGAGTTAGGGCTAATTTTTTTTTATTAGGTTAGGGTTAGAGGTTAACTGAATTGTCCATACCGAATTGTCCACTCCTAATTGTTCACTCCTAATTGTCCTACTCTGAATTGTCCTATAACCCATTTGTTTGTGTTAAGGCAATCAGTTTGTCCGAGACTCAAGTTCCTGATATGCTTTGTCTCTGTGGCCGGATATACAAGGACAAGTTTGTTGAATCAGAATATAAAGAAACTGAGTCACTCAATCAGGCTATATATTGGTCTGTTTGTATTTTGTGTCGCTTTTAAATCTATAATTGGAAAAGTGTTTTGCAAAATATTACATTTTTTATGTAATTAAAAAAAAATCCTGTTTAAGATGGTTTTAAGTGATGTTTGCTTTCTGTGATATTCCCATAGGAAGAGCAGTTATTGGATCAAGTTTTAAAGTATTTTAAATATTCATTCATGGTTTAATTTATGTATTACATTAAATTAAACTAAATTAAACCACATTCATGGTTTTATTTAGTTTACTGACATCATCTTTGATTTATAGAAAAATCATAATTATATTTTAAAATTGTGTCATTGTTTATCTCTAAACACTCTTTTTAGTATTGATGTGATGTTAATCGCTAATGAAACCAAACGGATCAGATTTCAAATAGCATATCTGCAATAGTGATTTTCGTTAATTTTTATTAGCAAGTTTGATTGACTGAAAGAATAAGATTTATTTTATCCACAGGTATCAGAAAGGATTTGATGTTCAGCCGAATGAATACGCCGGCATCAATCTTGCAACTTTGCTCGTTATTTCTGGTCAAAGATTCTCAACATCATCGGTTCTACAACGAATTGGTAACTACTGGAAAGTTAGACAATGTTACTGATATTTTAGCAGAAATTTATTTATTCTTGATATCCGCAATCGGTTTTAGCTACGCTCGAGTCAAAAACAGAGAAAAGTTAATCCGGTTATTGTAGTATAAGTTTGTCAATTTTTATCTAATAATTTATAACATTAAATAATTTCATGAGCATTAGATTTTCTTTGACTTTGTTAGTTTTAATATTTATTTTACGATAATTTATTCTTTGGCAATGAATAGCATTTTTTTGTACTGATGTGACACCAGGCATGCAGAATAGTTAAGTATTTTTTTATTAATTAAACACTTTCTCATTTAAAAGATGTCAATTAAATTTACAAGATAAAAAAATATTTTCATATAAATTCCCATACTATATTTATTTTATAATTGTTTTGTTAAATTTTTAAACGAAATCGTTTATTTAGCGCGTCGTAGACCTACAATTATTCGTTACGATTACAATATCCTATTAATTTACTGTAGTTTTGTTTAAAATTTTCATTATTTTGTGTAATTTGTTTTGTTGCGCGCAGCTTTAACGCTGAATAATCTGATAGGCAGAAAAGGCAGCCTGACCTCACTGACTGACTACTGGGATGTTGCTACTTTCTTTGAAGTCAGCGTACTCGCTGATGACTATGCTAAAGCAGTGCAAGCTGCCGAGTGCATGTTTAAACTGGCACCTCCAATATGGTGCGTTCTGATCGGATGTTTTCCTGATGCGTAGCAAATAAAGAATGTTAAATAAGTTTGTTTTTCATTTTGTAATGAACTTTGTTGTTGATTATCGACTTTTTTTATGATTTATTCAAATCATTGTCAGTTGTGAAATAAAGAAAGGAGATGACTTGGTGGTAAGATTTCTCTCGCGTATGTTAGTGACCTGAGTTCAATTCTTGATGACTGGAATCTTCGGTTATTCAGCCATTTATTTCTTTTGGATTGGTGAATTAAGTACCAGCTTTGACTTTGGTAGAATGCAAGCGCTATGTTGGAGCAAGTGTCTACAATAGCAATTGGTTTCTTCAATAGCTGGCTTAGATTAGCTCAATTGACTATTTATTCTTGTTGGCTTATAAATCATCATGTGGTCATCTCTGCCACTGTTAAACTTACTGCATTTGTAAAGTCTTGTGCCATTAATACTGAACATATGCAAATGATATGCGACAAAGTCATTTGTGTGTTGATGTAAATTTATGCAGTAAACAAATAATTGTCAAAATCTTTCAAGTATTTATATTAAATATTGAATATTTTTATTGCAGGTATCTCAAGTCTACACTTGGCAATATAAAATTAATTGCGATGTTTCGTAAAGATGATATTTGTACACGAGAAAAGGAAGTAAGTGCAGATCTTTAGATAATGAAATTATTTTATGTACTTAGTACTATTTTTTGTACTATTTTTAGATATTCTAACTATTTTATCATGATTGTGACTCTTTAATTACTTTAATGTTTTAATGAATTTAAATATTAAAATAATAGCGGTAAGTTCATTAATGGATGCTTTTGGCATAAAGTTGATTTAATTATACGCAAGATTGGTTAAAAACAAATTAATAATAACAGTTTAAAAACAGTTTAACAACATCTAGTTTAAACGAGCATAATAGAAAAATATATTAAAAAGTTAAAAATATATTTTTCTAAATGTTTTATTCAGCTATTCAATTTCTGGATGGATTTCTTTTCTGAAGCCATTAAGCAGACAACAGCAGACGTTAGATTTCCAGTCAGTTTAAAATTAATTAATAATTTTTATAATTACTTATAAATGTTAGGGCCTTTGAAATTAAATATCCTATGTATTTATTATAAGTATATTGGCTATTCACTATGCTAAGTTAAGCATTAATGTTTTTTAAATGTAATTTTATTGAAGGTGTTTAAATGTGTTGTATAAAGTTTAGAAATTTACTATACCAGACTTAATAAAATTATATATACAGTTATAGTTTATGCTAATCATGAAGATTTGATGTCTTTTCTCTATATATTAGAATTTTTTATTCAAAATGATCTCTTTGTATTATCATAGTGCAGTTTGTCTATGCTACTTTTCTCTATATATCAGCCGTTTTATTTAAAGTTTTGTATTTATAGCACAGAAAAATTCTTCAAAGTAACTTATAGAACTAATTAGCAGTTATTATATATGCATTTGTGTGCTGTATAAAGGTGTTGATACTTGAGCCTCATCAGATCTATATGCCAAGTTATGTACAAGTCAATGAGGATGGGGAGGAACAGGTCATTTAACCAGCTTTATTTTTGCTACCCATTTAACAACAGTAACACATTATCTCTGCCATTATATCCATAACATTTGACATTTGTTTTTGAAATTTAGTTCACAACTCTGATAGTAGTTACATTTTACTGTGTTGAATATTGAAGTTATAATATATTTAGTTTGGTACTATATAGACTTATTCTACTACAAGGAAGACTACAAGCAAAGAAACTATAAATGTTATATCTTAATGGCCCTCAGACCGTTTACCCATTTCTGTTATATTGTTGATTATCAAAATGTATTTTGAAGGTCATTTTCTTTATAATTAATTAATTCACTTTTAATTATGCAGAAAATGATGCTTTGGTCCAGACAAATAGTTGTAATAACTGTGAACCTTACATATTTTAAGCTCAAATTTATTTTCAATTAAGCTTCTTTTACAATTTTTTTTATCAGGTTTAGAATCTCACATTAAAGACTGACATTAGGGATTAGAGTAAACTATTTGCAAATTTTAAACAGACAGACAATCGGACAGAGAAACTTAAGAATAAAAGAAATCAATCTTACATAGAAATTAAAGAAGTAGCATTTAAATGAATTTATCTTTTATTTTATCTCATTTTTAATTAAAGTTTCTGTACGAATATTTTAGTCAGTTCGTTTATGGCATGTTTCATATCCACCTGACTGTAAGAAGATTCATGAATGGCATTTTCCTGTTGCTTCTATCAAAACAGTCACTCATGACAGACGCAATAATAAGTCTGTCTTTCTATATGTTCATGTAAGCTTTATGCATTCTGTCTCAGCATGTAATCACATATATTGTAAGAAATCCTATGTAGCTTTTTAATTCTGATTATCCTGTAGATATGTCAATTTTCTTTATGAAACTTATGAGAAAATTCTACATTTTATAGACGTGATATTATTTTTAGTTAAACCATTAAGTCTTTTTATATTTGATGAAATGAATTAACTGTTAGTTTTATGTATGTACATTTTTATTTATTTGATTATGCTATATTTGAAAGTTTAATTTCTGAAACTAATTAATCTTTTTGTGCTTCCTTTGTATTGTTAATTATTTTATTTGATAGGATAATTCTGACGACTTTCATATATTTTTTCCTTCTGACGTATTCAAGCAACGTTTCTATACTATGGTCATAGACATGCTGGATCATTTTCAACGAGGAAATAATTCACTCCTGGACCCCGAGACCGAGATCAGACAGGCTACCATTAGAGTTAGTCGATAGTAATTATGCTGTAGAATCTGTCTTTTTGTCTGTCTGCCTGTCTGTCTGTTTGCCTGTCCGCCTGACTGCCTGTCTGTCTGACTGCTTGTCTGCCTGCCTACAATACAACCTAGGTAGCATTCAATATTTACGGGCTAGCAGATTCAAGCTATAAAAACAAAAACAAATTATTTTGTTTTTACTTAGTACGAGTATGAGACAGATGATAAAGGAAACAGAATTGTCCTGGGACGAGGGACGTATGGTGTGGTGTTTGCAGCTAGAGACCTCGACACTCAGATAAGGGTCGCTGTCAAAGAAATTCCTGAAAAAAACGACCAGTCGGTTTTTCTTCTGCTTTTAACTTTTATTTTCTTGGCTGGTTTTATTTATTTATTTTTTTATTTATTTTCTTTTATTTTTTATTTATTTTAATAGCTGAAGCAATGTTGTTGTTTTTTTAAATTATGACATATAGGATGCAAGAATTTGTATGGCTTCGTTTAATGAGAATTTAATAAAGATACTTGTTTATTTATCCATTGGAAATCATTTAGATTCTTTAAAATTTTTATTTTTGCTGTAATCTACATAGTTAGGAAGATTATTTTTATTTTTTGATTTGATTATAGTGATAAGCTGTTTGTTTATTCTGGGTTGTTATTTTATATACAAGGACAATAATTATTATTTCCTTGTTAACTTATAGAGTAACATTTTTTAAGAAGAATTTTCTTATTCATATTGGCATGAAGAATTAGTTATAATTAGACATTAGAAAATTAAAGAACAAGAATTATGCGATATTAGTCTGTAATGACATTTATTTTTGTAATTGCTGAAGTTATTTAAATTTATTACAATTAACTGTATTATAATTTAACTTTTATATCTCGGCTATCTAGTATAATTATAATGAAAACTAAGATTCTTTATCTTCTGTTGCTTTTAGTAAGACATGTAATTTTTAACAAATTAATTTTTCTGTGAAGTTTTACTCTCATTAAACTTTATCTTTCTATGATATTCGATCAGAGAGGTCCAACCGCTGCATGAAGAGATAGCGTTACATTCTCGACTCAGTCATACTAATATAGTCAAGTATCTCGGCTCAGCGAGTGAGAACGGCTTCTTTAAGATCTTCATGGAACAAGTGCCCGGAGGTTCCGTGATATTTTTCTCGTTATAACTCGATGCTTATTTGTTTGATGCAGTTGTGATGCGTGTAATGCATTTATATTTCATATGCGATGCATTCTTTTATGGTCTTGATTTTTATAAATGCTGACCATATTGCAAGCTTATAATATATTTATATATAGTTAGCAAATTGATGCTATGGATGCCGCTTTAATTGATTACCGTGTTCCGTTTTAATTGATCGAATAATGAATGTACTGAGTTTGTGAAGATTTTATTTGATTTAAGCAAACAAATTTTAGAGCAGTATCATCATCCTTGTCTTTGCGTTGTGTTGATTGAATTTTGTTATTGGATACTTGAATCTTTTGTCTGTTTTTAAATAAAATGGTATAAATTAAGAGTTTATTTTATATTTACGATTTATATTATAAGTTTATGTTATAAGATTTATATTGAAATTTATGATAATAAACTATTTTATATAGTTTTTTTACTGTATAAAACTATTTTCTTGAATGTATCTGTCAATCATTTACTCTTAATCTCATCAGATTATAACAGTCCAACATTATTAAAGGAAATTTTTTAACTGTTATAATTATTCGATATTGAAACACAATCTGTAATTTGATTCATGTAACAGGAAGTCTATCAGAACTGCTGAGATCTAAGTGGGGTCCACTGCAGGATAACGAAGCAACCATTGCTTTCTATACGAGTCAAATTCTGCGAGGAATTAAATATCTGGTTGGTTTGCAAGTGCATAATAAATAATAGAAATTCTTTACGGAATATTGTCATTTTCTGCTCTGTTTGATTATTATTATTATTATAGTTTGACAGTGTTATAATAATATAATATATTTACTAAACTGTGAATGCTAAGATAATAGTTAGGTATAAATATAAGTTTTTGAGAAAAAAGTTAAAGCTCTGCAGTCAACATTAGAGTTATGCAGTTTATTTATTTATTATTTATGAATTATTTATTTATAATTATTATTGTAAGCATTAGTTTATTATAAAATCTTATTGTATTGCTTGATTGTATGTGTGTAATCAGCATGATAATAAGATAGTTCATCGAGACATCAAAGGTGATAATGTTCTAGTCAACACATACAGCGGTGTACTGAAGATATCTGACTTTGGCACGTCTAAACGTCTTGCTGGCATTAATCCACGCACAGACTCTTTTACAGGTAGTAGATGTGAAACAATTCACATTTTGTACTAAAGTTGTAGTACCGAATAAAATTACTTATTATAATGTTGTTATCATGCAGTATTTATTAAGTTGAAGTCTTTCTTTTAATTAAGCTCAGAATTTCTGAATTGTATAGCTTATTAGTATAACAGTTAGTGTAAAATATTAGTACTGGCGTAATAAATTAATTAGTATTCAGAGTTTACATTAGTATAAATTGATGTTATGAACTAATTTTATTTTATAACATTTCATGTACAAAAAAGATAATTTTGTAATTTTGTAATTAAATTAATACTTCAAAAGATTGTATTATTTGTTTTTGTCATTCTAATGCATTTCTCTAATGCAATATATTGAGTTATATTTGTTGTACTTTGACGTGTATTTACTTTCTAAAGGTTCTGTTCAGTATATGGCTCCTGAAGTTATAGATAAGGGCATTAGAGGATATGGCTCTGCAGTATGTATATAGGAAAAATAGTAATAATAGTAATACAAATGTTAATAATATAACTCTCCTGATTTTAATGAACTAACTAACTCAATAGTTTAAAACATGTATACAAAACACAACACAAAGACCTTAAAATGCATTTGACCAGTAGTGCTGTCAATGCAAGTATGATACAGGCTTCCACTGTTGTTGGTAGACAGACGAGCCAACATCAACATGCTGTAACTATATCTACAACATTGTAAATATGACCTTTTTTTAATTTATCTTCCTATAAATTTCTTTTTTTTATAAATTGTAGAAGACTAAATTATTTTAGTTGTTATAAATGAGTGTCTACTATATGTAGGCTGACATTTGGTCTCTGGGAAGTACTATGATTGAAATGGCAACTGGAAAGCCTCCATTCATTGAGGTTATTATATCATTCATTTTATTTTTGAAAGTCTCCATTCATTGAGGTTATTATATCATTTATTTTATATATCTACAAGTTGACAACTTTTAACTATAACTGAAACTTGGCTTAGTGGTTGCCATTACATAAGATAAAGTATGCATTAGTGTCTGAGTACAGAGGCTTGGGTAGTTGTTGAAATGAACAGCTTGCAAGGATGTGGCTAGTTACTGAACATTAAAATTTGAACCTGGAACTTTTTTTGTATCCGAATATCTTTGGATGTTTGTCCTTATTGTATAAAGTCAGGTTATTTAAATAATAATTTATTTATTTTACGTATTTGAGCATTTTGCATCCAATTTGAGCTGATATACCATGAAGTCTTTTATCTCTTATTTTCATAAATGGTTTTTAATTTTTAATTTTTCTATTTAGCTTGGTAGCACAGAGGCGGCCATGTTTAAGATTGGTTTTTATAAAATGCATCCTGAGATTCCACCAACAATGTCAGATGTCGTAACTGATTTCCTTCATAAGTACATAGAAACTTATTATTACATTTTTCTGATTTAGTTTATACACAATCTCTTAAGTTTAATGCTTTTTTGAAATTATAATTGTGAGAGTTCTTTTATTATCAATGCGAAATTAAATTAAAAAGTTTTATGATTTAATCTAGAATTTATATTTTGCATTTTTATTCTTTGCGATGAATAATTTGTTTTAGTTGTTTTGAACCTGATCCAAGTATAAGAGCGACGGCTGTGGCACTCCTTGCTCATCCATTTCTCTCTGAGTATGTTGCTTGACTTTTTCACTTGTTCACTTTCCGCTTGGCTTGGCTTCATTTGATGTGTTGTAGTTTAGTATACACTGAGTATATATTTAATAGTGCTCAGTCAAATTGATTGTATATTGATGCAATGATATATTGATAGTAGGCCTAGGTATTTGTTAAGAAAATAGTTAAGATTACAAGATGTTTGAAAAAGTGTAATTTGCAGTAAGTGATAGGTTGTTTCATGTAGGATTTTAATTGAAAATTTTATAAGGAATTAATGTGTAAAAGGATAGCATGATGGTTTATTGAAATAAACATTCTCAACTACATCGAAATGAGTAATGAACTTATTTGTCTTAGAAAATTAGCATAACCATTGAAATATGTTAATTATAAATTTTGTTTTGGCATTTTATATATTCAGAAAGCAGGATCCAAGTATTAATAAAGTTTTTCATTCAAATTGTAAGACTTCAAAATGTAATGTCATTTGTTTCAAAAATTTCTGATTCAGAAATGCTGTATTCTTATGATGAAACTAAGAAACTAGTAATTAATTATTAGGAAATGCTTAATTTTAATGTGCATTGTAATATTAAATTGCATTCTGAGTTGCAGTGTTGGCATGAATTTTTAGTTTAAGACCAGTTTTGTGTTCTAGTTATATGATTTTATTATTTTGTTTCCTTTATTGAATTATATTGCTAACACTTTTACCCAACATAGCATTGAAATGACCAGGCATCCAAACAATATGATTTTAAAGTAATTGAATCTATTCAGATGTAACATATTTTTATAGAGTTACATACTTTTGAAGATTTTAATAGTTTGTAAATTATTCCATTTTATATGCAATATCACTTACTGGAATAAACAAACATACTTCTTGCACTTAAATGGTACTTACTCATTATATTTTCAATGTAAAAGTTTAACAAAAAGCCAGTGTACATTGGCTGAAGTGTGTTTGCTACAATGCCTCTAGTAATTGCTATCATTATCAATATTTAATAGTCAGTTGATTTTTATATATGTCTCAAAAAGTTCACGTCTCTGTACACATTGGCATATAGCTTCAAAATAATTGCTCAGTTTAAAATAGTTATAAAGTACATCATTTGACAGCATTCTAATGCCTTAAATTATTAAAAATAAAGGCTTTTTCATTCCTTCTGTTATGGATTAGAAGATGTTTCATTGGAGTCATGCTTAATGCCTTAAATTTATAAAAATGGAGTCTTGATGCATCACAAACGTCTACACTAGTGAATTATTATATAGATTAATGTTATATATTAATAATGTTATATATTAATTATTATATGGACAGTTTTCAGAGCATTTTGTTAATTATTTAATCTCTGATCATTCTCTCAAAGAACACCTTTTTATTTCAGTCTTTGCATTTAAAGATAGCTATGATTTTTGATTTAAATTTTCATTCCTAATATATTTGTTTGCATACTTTTATATTCTGATTGTAAATTTTCAAGAATTTATTTGAATTCTAAAAGCAGTTAGATTATTTTCA
Source organism: Oconnorella tubifera (assembly GCA_034700105.1). Taxonomy (NCBI): domain Eukaryota; kingdom Metazoa; phylum Annelida; class Clitellata; order Enchytraeida; family Enchytraeidae; genus Oconnorella; species Oconnorella tubifera. The sequence goes on from JAQIXG010000549.1 coordinate 16,829, forward strand.
GTCTTATTATGTAAATCTTATTAATTAATAATATTATAAGAAGTCTTATAATTAGTCTTATTAGATATTCAGATAAAAAATAATTCAAATCTTTTTTATATATAAATTACATTTTTATACCAAAAGTTATTTTTTTCATGTAATTAATATTCCATGTCAATTCATATCATTGTTGAGAGCTTATTCTATATCTTTTCATACAGTAATCTTTATTATTTACTTTGTGCAAAATAGATTTAAATAAAACAGTATATATTTGTCGTAACTATATTTTGGAGAGTTGATATAATTCTTTTACAAATCTTGATAAGTAACCAAATCTTGTAGGATACCCGGATATATAGGACAGCGTATTCGCTCTGAATCGACTTCTACATCCGACGGGTGAGTTGGGAGAAAAGGACGGTTGGTTTTTGTAGGTCTGCTCTTTGCAGGCGTCTAGTACATAGTACGCGCTAAATTTACACAGTGTTGTACTTGTTGTATTAGGTCATGCAATTCTGAAGCTTGCGGTATTAGTTTGTGGATGCTGTTTTCAAGCATTAAACCCTAGGATTTACATTGTTAATCGTCATTTAAAATGGCTTTAACAAATTACTTTAGGTGTACTGACTTTTCATCAAAGGACGATTTGTCAACGGACTGTTAAGAATATTCGTTAGGTTTAGGGTTAGGTTTAGGGTTAAGGTTAGGGTTAAGGTTAGAGCTAGGATTAGAAGTTATAAGAATAGTATGTTAAAAAAATTGTTTTTGACGAACATTTTGTTGATGAATCGTCCATTGACGAATTGTCCTATAAACCAATTTTTAGGATTACTTTTGAAGTTAGGTTGAGGGTTATTTTTATGGGTGGTTAGGGTTAGATATGTTAAATGAAATTTTTGGGGTTAATGTATTCGGGATGGTTTTATTGTGAGATAGATAAACAGACTGGGGTGCAATGACAAGTACAGCACTGGATGCAGTGTTTATTCTTTCTAGTTCTTTCTTCTCACTAACTATTATTTAACTTCGCTTATTTGATAATTCATTATAGTTTTAATCTTAGAGATTATTATATAATCCATTACAGTGTTAATCGTAGGCGATAGAATTTGACAAAAAAATTACAGGATTGTAGATATTTATTTCATCAGCATTTAGCAGTTTTTTGTTTGAACATTATTTAATTTTGCTTTAATTTAGATTTTGTTTTAATTTAAATTTTGTTTTAATTTTGCTTTTATAGTATTTTATTTTGTGTCAAAGTTTAGCTTAGCTATTATAATTGACTAATTAGTGATATAACTGAAAAAATTACTTGTATTACTTGTATTATTAACTTAATTGATTTTTACTGAATACATTTGTTTATGGAACTAAGGTAATATTGAATGATTGCTTAGAAAATATTCAGTGAGATATCTTTTATAATTTATATAATTTTATAAATCTTTTAGAATCTGTAATAGACAATTATAATTAAAATTTAGAAATAATTCTAATGATTCATCTTTGGGATCTTTCTATTTATTGTCACTTAAAATTTATGCGAAAGTAAAATAATGTCAAATTTGTTTAAATGACTCTGCTTTGACTATATTCAGCTGTATTTAATTCTCTTTTTATTAATTAGAAAGTATATGCATTTATTTTGACTTTATTTTTTCAGTTATTTATAGTTTATTTTGTGCTTTAAGTAGTTATAGTAGCTTTCACTGTAATATATGAAAAAATTAATTAATTTCATTTGTGATGCCATTTTTTTTTTGGTTTCATTCAATTAGATACTATTTTTTATTTGACATTTTCAGTAGAGAAATACTTTATTTGTTTTATTCTCTGGGATTGTTGTATATATGGATAATTGAATCACTTACATTTTCAGTTATCATTATTTTGCTTTTATATCGTAATTTATTTCTGATAGGGCCGAATCGATACTTGGTTCGTCTACTCGGTTTTGCCGATTTTTGCATACTCGGCAATACTCAGCACTCGGCACACCACTTTTGCTGATGCCGAGTAATGAAAAAAATAAAAAATGAAACCAAATAAAATATAATTTTTGTCAATTTTGTTCATAAAAGAAGCATCGGTGACCAAAACACGACAAAACTGTTCATTAAATTTACTAAATTATTAAAATTAAACAATAAAGCGTTTAAGTGAATAAATATCATTCGGATCCCATACTTAAAATTGTAAAATTTATTCAATTATAAAAATTTCAAGAAATTCAAAATGTTCAAAAAATGTATTCCGATTCAAATACTCGGTATCGGTACTCGGTTCGGCAAAAGTTGCCTTCAACTACTCGGTACTCGGCAAAAAAGCCTGCTCGGTACAGCCCTAGTTTCTGACAATCTTTGCTTATCAGAAGTTTAACATACACTGTTATAATTTTGTATTATTTTCACTGCTATAGTATATTTTATATAATTTTGTATGACTTTTAGTAATTTCTAATATAAATTAATACATATATTATATTATAAATTAATACAAACTGTACATATATCCTGTCATATATAAACATAGTTATGTCTTCTTTTTGGAATGCAAACACTAAATTGCTAATTTTAACTTAAACTGTAATTATAAGTAATTGCTTCATCTGTCTTTTTTCTATTATCTTTAGCATAGCTCTGAAATCTAGATACTAATTGCATGTAATAGCTTTCCCTTTGGGAACAACATCTATTAAATATTTATGGTTGACTCTTTCGTTGTAATTATAATAAAAAGTATATATTTGAGGTATATATTGAAGTAATGCAAATAAATACTATTGACACGCACAATCGATACAAATTATGTTCTGCAAATTAATTTAAAATATTTTGCGAAAATAACAAAATTCTTTTTTCTTACCAGTGCACCGAAGAAAAAAAGAAAACAGAACCAGCCTTCGTTATCATTGTCAATAACAAGAAATCAAGATTTTAATAGAAGCATATCAGGTTTGTGAATCTTCTGTATAGTCTTTTGTAAGCAGGGGCCTGATTAGGCATGGTATGTCATGGTTTTAATGCAAGATTTGTCTCCATCGTGGTATATAATGCTATAGTTATTCAACTAGCCACTGCTAGAATTGCTTAAAAGTTTTAACAGCTATATTAAATTGAAAGATTACTATTTTTGCTGATTATTTTTATCATATTTGAGTGAGTAGTTCATTAGATATTAATACTTTAATTCACTCATAATTCATGCCTGTATATCTTATGTAAACTATGCTATGGGACATTGATAAATAATGTATAATTATTTACTCTTGAAAAACGATAGAAAAATTGGATAATATAAAGTCTAACAGTTTACAGATTATTATTTGAAAATGTTTAAGAATAACTTGTTACAAGTTCATTTAAGTACCTTGTTAAGGGTTCAGATATTAATGAAATATAATTTCTAGTCTAAATTTTTTTCAGCTAGATTATACACGTAAGATATTCTTATAAATACTTTGTTATATTATCTATACTTGTTTAATAATTGTGTTACATCATCATGAATTGCACTCTTCCTGTAGTTCCTGCTCATGTGGTTGGTAATGAAATGACAAGACCTGCTCTACGCACTCATGTGTCCAGTGGTGGCACTACTACTACCATACCAGAAACACCAACATTCTCCAACATTGACGCACCGACTCTCAACCATCCAGCAGACCGGTAAGATCCAAACTGATCCGGCAGACGGATGATTGGTTTTTCAGATGATTATTCTTTTTTAAGATTAATGGGTTTATTGTATTCGGGGTCATTAGTTTCAGTCTCAAATATATTTTATTGTTATTCTTTTTTTCCAGTATTCTCTATTGTAGTATGATTCTAATTGTGTAGCTATAAAGTGTTTATGGACTTTGGTCTACGACACTAAGTCTACTGATACTTAATCTGTTTATCGATATTTGTCTACCATGACATTAGGGATAGGGTTAAGGTTAGGACTATGGTTAGGGTTAGTGATGTAATGTCAGTTGACCTAATGTCAGTGGATGTAGTGTCATAGGTCAAAGTCTTTAGACTAGTTGTTTTGGAGCCGATTCTAAGTTAGTATCTAATGGACTAAATGTTTAAAAAGATTATGAGATTAGGAATAATGAACAGAGAAAGAGGGACCACCCAATAGTGAACCAGGAGGACTCAATATAGGGACCCATCAATACGGTCCCTATATTGAGTTCTGGCTGTTAATTCTTAGGCTTAGGGTTGTAGTTAGAGTTCGGGCTAGGGTTAGGATTGGAGTTAGAGTTAGGGCTAGAATTAGGGTTAAGTTTAGAGTTAGCTAGGGTTAGGGTTATTGGATGAATTGACGGGGTCATGTTTTCTGGTTAATGTATTTGGGGCCGATTTTTCGGGGTACCGAGAAAGAGCGAGGAGGGAGGAAGTAGAAAAGTGAAGGAATATTAAAATACAAAGGAGAAGAAGACAACTTGAGTGGAATATTGTGAGAATGGGAGAGTCTGAGATAAAGACCGGGAAAATAGAGAGGAAAACTTAGTTAAATGTAAAACTTTGGCTTACTGATTTTTATAATGTTACCAATTGCCGTATCCTAGTAATAAGTTAGTTATTTATGCAATTGCACACACCTTTTATTTGACTGATAAATATGTTATAAATACTTCTCATCTTGTAAGTCAATTTATCTATTTGCAGAGCTGATTCTACTGAAGAATATTGCTTCTCTTTGTTGTATCAGTACAAATATAAGAAAGTTAATCTTATTGTAATTTCAGTTGTCCAGCTTTTGATCCAAATTTGAGTACAATTTGATGAAATTTATTATTTTTAATTATTTTCTACAGATGTAAGCCAAAGCGTCCCAGACCAGTATCAGATAATGTTACGTTTAGAACCATTGCAGAGTTGCCTTCTGATGATTCTTTTGATGCTGGGATTAGGTGTGTTGCAGTTGCCATTGCGTTTTTGATAATTTAGTAATTTGATTTTTGTATTCTAGTCTTTCGATGTTTAGTAAGTTATGTTATTAATTTGTGATCATTTTTTTAATGTGAAATCATTCTCATAAGTGTTGCTTAATATGAATTCTGTATACTTGCAAGCTTTAACAAACTTGAGGATATTTAATTTATATTACGTGTTATAACAGTTAGCATTTTAATTTATAATGGTTACTTCTTATGTAACTTAGTGAATTTAGTGAGTTATGTTATGTTTATGTTTGCTAATGAATCCAGGCTGCTTATTAATTGTTATCGTGTCTATAGACTTATTAAAGATTCATTGTTTGAAACATTAGACTTTTAGATTTTTGACTATCATGATAATAATTTTGTGCAAGTTTTGTAACATTATTATCTCACTATTCGTTGATGCATCTCATAAGAACATATTGTGAATATTTACAAAAAATCTCAGTACTATAACATGTTAAACTTATGGTCCTGATTTACATATAACTGATATAGAAGATATAACATTTAAATTAAGCACCTTACTAAGGGTGCAACAAGTCAGCGCAATATCGCTAGCATTCGACTCTAGGGTCATTGAACTAAGATCTCATAACTCTGATTAGTAATCCCATAAGATCAGTGTAGTATCAGTAACACTCATCCTAGTGATTAGTGCTTCTGATCAAAAAAGGCTCTCTCTAGTGTCTGTCTTGTCAGTTGCTCACTTACATCGTGCTAACTATCTGTGCAGTGATTCAGGCAAGACGACACCGCTGAGTTGCCAGATGATAGCGTCTCCTGATGCAGGAACGTCTAAGGAAAGTTTTGTTTATCTGTTGAGGAAGGATTCAGAAAGGCGTCATACTCTTGTTAAGATCATGACTGATGATAGAATTCTTGTACGTTTTTAAAACATTTCCATTTATGTATCCATTGTACATTTATATTGTCAAAGCTTGTTAGAGAAGTGGTTAGAGTGATAGACTCGGACACGACAGATCTAGGTTTGAATCCCGGAAAGGTCATTATTTCCCTTTAGTAAGACGCTTAAATTGAAATATATGGTAATTCATGACAGTACACTTAACTTTGTAATTTAGCTAAGGTTAACTAAAAGCTAAATAGTTTTACTTGAAGCTTAGTAAAACTTTTAAGTAAAATGTTTAACATTATTAGATTTCTTAAATAAAGCATTTGGTGTTTTCTTATATTGTTTCAGATTTGTGATAGATGGATGTACTATATACAGAGAGATGTTAACAATCCTAAGCACAAAATAACTAAGGTATTTATCTCATCTAATTTTTTGCAAACTCTAATTTGATTTATTACATTAAAGTTGTTTTTGCTTAAATTTAATCTTTAACTTTCAATATCAGCAGCTTAAATGTTAATGATTTGGTTGCTAGTGACTATATTGATAGCTTTAGCTTTGAAATGCTACTATTCTGTATTTAAGTATTGTAAGGTTAAGGTTATGTTTAAAGTGTGGATTATCGTATTATATGAACGATGTCGAAAACGTAGCTGTCAATTTGAGCACTTTACTAAACGGTGCGTCCGGTTAGTGAAATAATGAGCTATCCGGGATTCGAACCTGGATCTATCGATTTCATATTCTCTAATAGGACTTGTAGGGAAAAGCCTAATTCAGTTAAATGAACGGGTTATAATCTTATGCTCAGAATGATGGATTGATGTGCTAATTATAATTATCATAATGAAATGAGATGCTACTTGTTTAGTTTATTTTGAAATTAATTTAAAATAATTAGTTCGTTAAAATTTGTTTAATGTTTGTTTAAATTTATAGGAAAATCTGAGTGAAATGTTGAAGGCATTACAGGAATATATTCGCGAACGTAATGTTAAAATACTCAAGACAGCAATCGGTCAGTCTAATTAAATTCAGTCGGTTATTTCAATTTGGTTTCATCGTATGCAGGCTTTTTGGTCTTCGACATTTTGTCTGCATACATTTTTCTCCACCTACATTTGATCTACTATGACATTGGATCCGTTGTGACATTTGGTTTACTGTAAAATTTGACTTACTGCGACATTTACTTAATCTTAACCCTAATCCTAACCTTAGTAGTAGATCATATGATATAAGAGATTAAATTATTTTAGAGTAAATAAAGTGTTACAGTAGTTCAAATATTATAGTAGATCAAATGTGAAGGTAGTTAAAATTTCTGTAGATTAATTATTGATGACAAGTCATAGATGGAAATTTTATACAATAACTATTGTAATGCCTTTAAATTGCAATTTTAATTTTATAAACTTTTAATCTATTTGCTTAAATGATGCTTGTTTTCTTTATTCTCTCTTGTGTATTGTCATCAAAATTGATCTGTGTTGTGATAAATATTCAGTGTATAAGATATTTATCCAACTTATTGCTCCAGCCTGATTTATATATATTTTCCTAAGCTCTTATATCGTGATGTTTTTTTTATTCATCATATTGGAATTTATGAATTGTGATCACGCATTGTATTCTTGAACGCATGACTTAAAAACATCTCATGAGTTATTTTCATTTAATTGATTCCGTGATATTGTTATAGAACTGTTCTGCAATGCTATGGATTATGATTCAGAGGCTACGTATGAGCTACAATTAGCTTTTTACGTCTTTCAAGAAGCTGTCAGTTGTTTACTTTATTATTTTACTTTGATTTTATTTTTTGATTTTATTGCGTGTAATTTTTAATATATTATTGTGTAAGAGCCGAATTATTTGCGCGTCGTATTACCTAGCATCTAGAATCAATCGCAACCTTACGAATCGATAGTAGTCGGCAATTGGTTACGACTATTTTAATGGATCAGAATTAATTTTAATTAATAATTAATTTTAGATTTATAACTACATTTAAAATAGCGGATGTGCCGTACTGAGTTTGATGTTGCGTAATATTAAGTAATCTTTTTCGCTGATGGCACCTTAAGCAACAAATAAATCTTTAGTTCTGTAGAGAAATAATATCATAAAATAAAGTTACATAAAATAATATAATTATACTATATATCATTACGCGTTGAATCACATAGTGTGTACTGTAAGCTAGACATCAACTTGATATCATCTTTTGAAATTAAAAGAATTTAAAGAATTGAAATCTTTTGTTTTATATCCGTAGGTGAGTGAGATCATTCGTAAGCATCATATACAACCTCATTGGATGTTTGCTTTGGATAACCTTCTGCGAGGAGCCGTGCAGGCCGCTATTACTGTGCTCTTTCCTGGTCAGTTACTTGGGATAAGTTTCTCTCGCTAGTCATCTAGCTTCTTTATTGCTTCTTCACTTTTTTGTGAAATAAAGGAAAATATTTTTACTAATAATTTATCTTTTTGATTTTAATTGATTTGATAAGTAATTTACGCTTGCCCGGACATTACCAAAGGAAGATTATAAAGATTTTCTTGCGCGCGTGCGTTTAGCAGTCATTTCTCTCGGTCTCGTTAATAGTTATATTATACTAATTGATAACAATAGTATATGGGCTGCATTTTTCCTATAATTGAGTCTTTCTTTACTCCGTTTTATCAGAAATATTGTCCTGTATCACTCAACCCACTGTTTACTGCTTTTGTTTGATAGCAATGAAATTGTGCGCAATTTTCAAGTAATACCAAAGTAGAAATTTGATATCCTTATGCTTACTGGATGTTAAGCAGCAATGAAACGAATAAAAAGTATTATAGAGTATTATTATATGTATTAGTATATAGTATTATTATAGATGAGTATTATTATAAAGTAGTAATGTTATCGAGTAGTATTACGGAGTATTGTTATAGAGTATTATTGAGTTTTATAGAGCGTACGCTTGATGTTTTCTATCTAGAACTTGGAGCTAATCTTCTCGGAGCTAATGATATAGAGAAGTTGGAGGAGCAATCGACATCGGGCGTGTCATCAGTGGACAGCGCATTACGCGCCGAGATGCGTCTAAGCGCTGTCCATGGACAGATAGACGGACAGTTTAGACAGCATGGCACGACATCTGATATGGCTGCACTCTATTTACAAGTGCAAGAACTGCAGGATGAAAATAAACGGTTTGTAGTGAGTTAGAGCGATAGTTCGTTTTTATGCGATATTTAATAATAGCAGTCAATTGCTTCAGAGATAGGTTCCTTGTTAATGCGTTTAAAAAAATTATCATTTGTCTTATTTATATATTCATTTTTTTGATTCGTAGTTAAATGATCAGTTTATTGTCACGCGTACAAATGCTCCGAAATAATATAAATATAATATGAAATAATGTAATAGTTTAAAAAAATTGTAAATAATAATAATAATCATTCATGGTGTAAATAGTGATTTTAACTGAGATTTAAATAAATATTTTTGTTTATATTTCTTCAATTGATACAAATGTAGTAGATTTGTATAAAATACATAAAATTAGGGCATTGAAAGTTATTTAACAAACTAGGCTAACGCTTTGATGTTCCTCGCATTTTAATTCGCTGAAATGTAATTACTTGGATATTTTTAGGATTTTTGTACAGAATCATTTTCGTTTTTCAAGGTTACTGATGAAGCTGATTGAAGTAGAAAGAAGCTATCAAGAACAGTTGAGAAACAGAGTCGACTCCAAACAGTTACAAGTTCAAATTCTCAAGTAGGACTTTTTATTATGTAAATATTAATCTTTAATTCTTTTTATATAGTTAAGAAGCTATCGGTTTATTTGAATTGTAAAATGTGTCAGTAAATAGATAAGTTTTTTTTAATAAAGATCTAACTAGCTCTCTTTCTTGTTTCAGTGCTGTTTTAGAAGATTTGTGATTAGATTACTTTCAATGATTAATAATTATTTATTAATGATTACTAATAAATCAATATTATTTATGAATTCGGACGTTGTCCGCTTATACAATATTTAATATTTATATTTTGCTCGGGTTTATGAAATTGTAATATTAATGGAAAATATCTAAATAGTCTCGAGTAAAGTTGAGGTATATAAAGTTGAGCTATATAGAACTTGATAATATAAAATTTGATAATGTAAATATCATTAAAATATTATTATTGCGATATAAATAGATGCATTTTTGGTTTATTTTTCTAGGACTTCTTTCGGTGAGATAGTGGAACTATCTTTGCCAGAAAGTAGTTCCAGTTTATCACAAGCCTCATCACATCACATCACATCTACTTCGTATCAATACGCCGGGCATTCTGGTAAACTTATTGAAATTTTTTAAAGCTTTTAATTAATATCAGACGATTATTTTTAGTTGAATAGTTACTAAATGGTATAAATTTGTTTATAGCAACGTTTTTGTAATACTGACATTAACATTTAGGATTTATTTAATGATTCTGATATTGCTGTTTAATTTTAGACTATAAACGTTTCTTAATATTTTAATCATATTTTTACAAAATATTTTAATCATTGAAACTAGTTGCTTTAAACAAAAAGCAAACTGTTTGCCAAGTTATACAGCTTCCTATTGATGTACCGGTAGCAATTGCTCATTTTATAATCTAAATTAGAAAAGTTACTCAGAGTGCTGATTTTCGTAAACGTTGAACAAAGATTTAGTATTATTTGTCGGTTTAAGCATGATGTTTCAGAAAGATGGATAAGATGTAATCTGTATTCACTGTTTGTATATTTATATCATGTATTTAGGTCATTAATTTAATAGCATTTTTTTCTTTTTTAGTAGCCTTGCATACCAACAATCATCTAATGAACTTTTGCTGATGATATATGCCTATTACTATTGTTTGGTTGAAAATAATATCTATTTGTTTCACTTTATACAGCTTTAGAGAAAGTTTTAGCTGAGAAATGTAGAGATCTTGGTGTGTGTGAAGATACTATTGCCAAGGTATAGCCTTAATTTACTCTCAATTAATAAATCATTTAACGTGATAAAGCAAATATAAATGCATATTTTATAATGATGTTACATTTTAATAATATATAGAAAAAGCTTTATAGCTCTTTAAATTTAAAAGTTAAATTGAAGCATTTGAAAGTTTACAATTTAAATAAATATATGTTTACTATTTTTTGAATAACATTTTGTATTGTTTTCTATGTATATAACACTGTAAAAAGACTGCTACTTTTGTGCTTTTTGAAAGACCTTTTGATATTATAATTTAAATTGCTTCAACTTGTAAATGCTATCATATTTATTGTTACTTTATAAGGTTACACTACTTATGCTATAGAATTTAATACTCGTTAAGTACAGAATCTAATACGCGTTAGTCTTGTTTTGAAACAAATCTCATCACCTACAACTGGTTTAATCTTTAAATTTAATGTGCAAACCTTTTGGATTCCAATTTAGTTTAAATATTGAATATATTTTAATTTCTTATCTTCTAGCAACTTTTTAGCTAATCAGTATAATGCTGATTTTTTCTGTTAAGATCTTAGCTGAGAGATTTACATTGCATCATCTATTAAACATTGTGACCAGAGACGAGTTAGGCAGGTTACGCATATGGTGTGTATTATATATTTAAAATAAACTTTAAATATGAAATTTTAAATTATTTTAATACTAGTACATTTTATATTATAATTAAGAATGTTTTGTGGTTATTATTTATACTGATCAATATCATAATACATTGGAAAATTTATTATGATATTTTATTATAAAAAATTTCACTAATTACTATTTTAGTCGGGTTTTCAAACAGATAGCTTAATTTTTGCTAAATTTTGAATACAGATATCTACTTTTCTTAACAAGAAATGCTTTTACTTAGGCTATATCGTATTTTAATCATATCATTAACTTTAATGAATTACATAATGCAAATAATTACATAAAATAATACATTTTACTGTATTTACTAAATAACTGTTGTAACTTATCCACACAGTGGTTTATTGATTGATTAAGACAACACATAGCTCAATGCCCTATCCAATAACATTCATGGATATAGTTTACATTCGATTTTTTTCCAGGTTTAATAATTCAAGATTTTAAAATTTTCATCACTACTTAGAGTGGACACTACTAAGATGTTACTCTCTCAGCTCCTATACCCTAACTTGATAGAATAAGTTATAGATGATAGCAACCATTTCTAACTATTTACATATACTAGATTATTTTCAGACATTTCTTATCTTTTATATTTAAACTGTCTAAATTGTTCTTCCGTCATTTTGCAGTGGTGGTGACTTGTGCAGAATCTGGGAAGCCATCGTTGAACATCGTAAAGTTCATAAATCTACTTAAACGTCATCATCTCTTCGACTGCTGCTAGTCAGTAAACTTTAACTTCTTCTCTGCAATGTTATCCCCAGTCATTTCTTTTCAGTGTTTTTACGAATTTTATGCTGTTTTATATTTTGTCACGACAATTCATCTGTAGTCTTATGATCTATGACACTATGTCTACCAACATTTGGTCTACTGACATTTGGCCTACTGCAACATTAGGGTTAGCGCTATGGTTAAATAGAGGTTTAAATAAGCTAAATAATTTTCAGGCTAAGGTAAGGATTATGGCCAGAGTTAGGATTAATCTAAGGGTTACAGCTATGGTAGACTAAATGTTGGTATATGTAGTGTCATAGAACAAAATTCTTAAGATGATGTTCATGGAACTGTTTTATATATTTGAATATGAGTGCGCTAATTGCATTTGTTTGTTGCTTGTTATAATGTCATCGAGTAAAGTTATTTAATTGTATTTTGTGAAATGCCTAGAAAGATACCAGATGGTGAGATATCTAGTGCAATACATTGACTTTTTCAGATGTACTCTCTGTGTGTTTAGCTGCCATGTTATAATGTAATGATGTAACTTTGCAATATGTAATGTGCAATTTAATATTGAATGTTCTAATTTACTGGACTAAATGAACAGTAGTTTAAACAATTTAAAATAACTTCAGATTGACATTGCAATGAGTACAGTAGCGTGTTAATCAATTGCAAAAGTAAAATTTAACGTTGTTGCAGTAGAAATTGTTTTCGCCGCAATTTCAGTTTTGATAAAGAAAGTAATTGAGGTATTTTAATTTTTATATCAGTTTTTTTATTTATGTTGCATTTATTTGAGTTAATTGTTGAATTTTTTTTGCAATCATGATACTCAGTTATGTTAATTATAGTTGGACATTATGTCAATTTTAAATTTTTGTACTTTTTCTGTAACTAAGATAAGGATGTTGAATTAGTCTGCAGAGTTATTAAATGTTTTTAATTTGGTTATCAAATAAATGAAAGATCTATATCTTTAATTTTTAACTGTTTATGTAATCAACTTTCAAAAAATGTAAATTTAGAATTACAGTAATACAGTATTACATTAATAGATTTACACGATTGTAATAAATTAATTTAAATAATTAAATTTTTGAAATCAAATGAACACTTATCAATTTTCTCTGCAGCTGGTATATACACCATTACTTATATATTTTTGTTTATTGGATCTGTACAAAGGATTTTTTTATTTAGAAATAGTATTTGTAACTATCAACTGTCAGAAGTTACATTAGTTTGCTTGTAAATAGAGACTGTTAGAATTTTGTACAGTAAGTAGTTGCATAGCTATTATAAAGAAATATGCATTGTATGTAATTTTAATTACATAAGTTTAATAGTTTTGTATCCATTTTTTCTTCCATTACGCATTTCAGTGTTTGCCTGCAATCAAATGTAAATTATAAATTACTTTAATCTGTGCGTAGTGAATGAAGTTAAACTTTTAGTATTATAAAAATTAGTATTGTTTATTATTATATCTGTCGTTACATTTATATATATATATATTAGGCTGACCAGACATCCCGGTTTTCTCGGGACAGTCCCGATTTTAAGCAACTTGTCTCGGCTGCCGGGAAATGTCAGCAAAATGCTATAAATGTCCCGGTTTTGGTAAAATGTCCCGGTTTCGGTCAATGTAACTTAAACAGCAACCTTTCGTATAAAATGTTTTAAATTGAACATTACTTTTAGCATCTT
>JAQIXG010000550.1:0-30713 GCA_034700105.1 Oconnorella tubifera
ATATATGAAAAACTAAAAAGTAGTGTGCAAGTGATAAAATAAGATTTCGATCGATGTGTTTATGATGAGAATTTTTATCGTTTATCCAATAGAAATATTCGCTTTATATTGAACTCTCACAGCGATGGAAGAGTTCTTATAAAATCTGTATCTTACCCAGACGTCGACTGGTGCAGATTCGAGATCGACCATATGAAACAACAACTTTCTAGCCATTGTTTCTTCGTGATAGCAGTCATCACATTGACAGCAATCTCGCAGCCACATGAATGGATACTGAGTCGCTTCTCCATCATTCCAAGTTACTTCTAACAAGCGCCTTTCAGAATTGAGTAGAGCGCGAACGACGGTGGTTGCAGAGAGGGTTATGTCCTCAGTACTTACTGCTGCAGTTGCTCGCTGAGCCGAATGAAGAGTACAGAAGTTATGCGATGTTGTCAGTGGAGCGGGTATTGATGCGTCAGCTAGATTTCTAGACGAGGTTGAAAAAGTTTGACGAGATTGAATATTAGGCGTGTTTGACAAGATGGATGTTATTCGAGGCTTGGGAAAAAAAACAGTAGTCAATTTACGAATAGAGCTTTTGAGAGCTGATGCAATCATTTTTATTTTATTCTTATGAAGTGTTTTAGAAAGTCATGAATTACTAATTACTCATGAATAATTCTCATTATAGTAATTATAGCTTGAGTATTAGCTGCACCTATTAATTAGTAATGCGTTGTGTCATCGCTCCTTAAACGCTAAACTTGTATAATACGTATCAGATTAATCTAAATTAATGTTTGAAATCAACCAAAAGACACCAAAATGCAAACAACTATAATATAAATTATGAACAAGTCTCTGATATAGTTTGATCCTATTTTTGTCTATACACAATTAAATCTGAAATAATTGCATCCAAAGATTACATCTGTCATACTCCCAGTACAAGCGTGCGCAACGTGCAGTAATCAAATAAAAAATTTAATTGGGGCATTTCACTATTTAAAGTCTATATTGTATGCAATTTTGTTATGTTGTCTATAGAGCGCATGCGGAATATCGTTGTTCATTCAAATTGGTTATATTATAATTCTTGAGATATTTTACTTTGACACAACTTATTTTAGTATTGATAGATTAAACGATTATGGTCATGTTGCTTGTAATCAGTGACCTCATTAATGATTTTAAGTCTCAACAGATTGACTTAAGTATTAAGACGTGACTGATTGTTCTCCCATCAACATTGATTGAATGAAGAATAAGCCTTAAGCTTCCAAATAGAAAAAATTATAATTAAAGAAGGGTGAAAACTCTCGTATTTCTCGCTATTTTCTTATCTCGCTATTTTCTTGATCTCCTTGTTAGGATTATACACGATGCAATAGATCACATGCTCTTCACGAACAAGTGTGGTTGCATCTAAAGATACAAGTCTATCACAGCAGAGCGAAGTTCAGTTCTTATAAATAATGATTGATGTTCTAACTTTCTGATTTGTTTTCGAAAGTCGACTTGAAGTACTATTAGTATATTGTTGCTGCGGATGAGAATCAGAAGCCTTCATCTAATAAATTAAAGACTCTCGAGGATATATATGTGATGAACTTTGATTTTGAAAGTTACAAAATGGAATTTTTGATATATATTTATAAAATTATCTAAATATAGTATCTAAGTTTATTTATTTATATATATATTAATTTTTACAAATATATCAGCGATCTTGGACTCAAATCAAGTTTTAGTAGTTAAGGAGTATTTAATAAGACTAGTATAATCAATCAAGTATTTAATTCATAGTTTATTGAACTAGTTGCTTTAATTAATTTAACGCCTATCATAAACAATTTAAGAATAAATCTTTCACTCGGAATTGAACCCATTTGCAATCATAGCCATATTTATTTTATACTATTTAATTGCAATCATAGTTCTGTTTTTTTGTACAATAAACAAATAGTAATTATTATAATTAGTAATATTATTTACACTTTTACGCTAATGAGTAAAATAAAATTTCATGAATTAGTTTAATTATTCTAAATAAAAATAATTACGCTAAATTTTGGTTCAAGTTTTGGTTTCATGTCAATTGCCTTATATTTATTTGAGTATACAATTATAATTAAATTAATTAACGTCAATTAACTTTTGTCGTAATACTGCGAATAAGCAACGCGAGTAGGCTAGTTATTCTTGGTAATCAAATATCATATCAATTCAATACGCATTAATCTTCTCAATAATATGCAAGAAAGGTACAATTATATATGTTCATCGAAAAATAAATACTAACTTAATACAGCACGAGGCACTTGATTACAGTAATATACTGTAAACACACATAAATATAATGTTAATCGTGTACGATTAGTCAAGACCTAGCAGCCTCTAAGGAAATTTTAATGTAAAATCTTTTACATGAGCTATAACTTTCCAATTACTAATAATAATTACGCAATCAAGAAAAAATACAACTTTTCATAAAACAACAAAAGCACTGGGAACAAAACAATAAGAATAAATAAATAAATAAGCCAGTATAAATAAAAACAACAATTTGAAATATATAACATAACAAACAAGATAACCTACTGATTTTATTTCACTTTATGAATAAACTTTAGCTTAATTTGTACCTATCATGTATCTTTGCTTGTAATACTATCACTACATTAAGTGTAAAATATCACGAAGCAGTATGCATTGCAGCTAGCAAACATTTAAACAAGAAATTTAATTTTTGAAAATGCAGTTTTTAACAGCAAACAAAGTTCTGATTCAGTATACATTTTTGCTAGATAAAAAGTAGCGGTACTGTTGCGCATGATATAATATTAAAAGTCTAAACAGAATATATATACATATATTCTTCAATCCCTAAATGATAAATTTATTAAAAGTTTCCAACAATGGAATTATAACAAAGTATGAGAAATGTAGGCATAGATATAAAGCAAACAATTTAAACAATTGAAAATATATATATGATCTATAATTTAAAACATAAGATTAATCAATAGAATCATAGCCTCATATTGCTAAATGGAGCAAACAAAACGATGACCTTCTCAGCAAATTAATTGCATTCAATAAATTCAATGATATAATTACTTATTTCGTTGCATTCAGTAATTCAGTAATGTTTTTAATTACAGTAAAAACTGTAATTAAAAACAAACACTTAATTTGAAAACTTGATCTCAGTGAGCATTAATGTATTAATGTAGCACAACTAGAGTTTTAAGATCTTTTTATAAACACGATTTGCAAGCAAATGAAAAAGATTATCTGCTGTTTCATAGAAAATCTACATAAATATTTAATCTCGTTGTATGACTAGTGTGACGATTCCATCTGGCAAAGCTTTCATATAATTCCAAGCATCGTACTGTGACGTCAGAGACATATCAGTTCCATTTACTGATAGAATCTGATCACCTACCATCAGTGACTGCTGAATGAGTGAATGACCTGTTAGTAAATGAATATATAGTTAGTTATTGTTTAGTGAGGTCGAAGTCATATTTAGAAAAGAAGCAGACTAAGTAATGTAGCCATCGTCATTCTATAGCCAAATGACTAGCTTGAACTATATTTGACTCAATGTGTTTTAAAATGTGTTACATTCCGTTCATTTTTGTCAACATGCATTAAAAAGTCTTTAGCACAGCGAGCGTTTCGTTATAAAATGGATCTATTCTAAAAATCGATTTAACAGATAAACGCGATATTTCATCATCAATACAAAACTCTTATTGTGTGCTTGTATGTGTGTTATTGTGATGCCACTAGCTACGTGTGCAATTCAGTCTAGTCCAACATAGACTTAGTAAACATACCATTACAGTTGATCAATCGTCACATACCTATTCTGTCATGATCTACTTCATTGATCTGTTCGCTTTTTAATGTCACGTCAGAACACACTAACTTAATAGCCAGATAGCATAATTATGCTATGGTCTTGACTTGTAATTTCACTTCTCTTTCTTAAATTTGTCCTTATTTGTATTTGAAGATTGTGAATTTAACTTGACATTACATCTTGCATTGAACATTACATTTTCTGACTAAACATTTTTAACTCATAGAATCATATTTTATCTGGAAAAAAGCTTTGTTCCTGGAATCTTTATGACGTTTCCAATTTTACCAGAAATCTTAGCATGACCGGCAAAAAGTACTCTCATGCTATTTGGCAGTTATATTACTCTACGTACTTTTCTAATCTTTACACAATCCTAATGTCATTGACTATTAATATTTCCTTTTGCGAGAACATGCAAATTAAATCTCTAGGCCTATACAAGCTACGAGAGATTTTTTACAAGTTTTAAGTAAAATTTACCTTTTCATTATTGTTAAATTACAGTCATTGACTTGCTATTTATTTGTAAGCTTACATATAATTATTCAGCCTGCGTTATGATTTAAACCTATAGTTATAGAAGGCATTAAAGCACATAAATGACAACTAAACAAACATTATGTTTCAAGAAAACAATAATTAAATTACTAATGAAAAATAAATGTAGGCGCATATGCCTATCAGATAAACGAATTTGAATCCATTTTTTATGAACAATTAGTTAGAAAACAATAATTCACGTTAATCATTTCCATGTTAAAATAATGTAAAGATATTTTAGTTACTATGCCTCAAAAAAAGTTTTCTGCTAAATTTAAACGTGAAAAATCAGCCGTTTTCGACTTGAAGTCGAAATAAATAACACAGATCTTTACAAAGGAATCCATAAATGTAATCAAAATATTAATTTTTAACCAATATTATTTCAATTTATTCCATTTAATAATAATTAAATTATAATTTAACATTAATCAAGGTGTCTCACCCTTGAAAAGTCGTTTCACAGTGATTGGTCTGTCCCCAGACACTGATCCCCTCCCCCCGTCGATACAAAAGCCCAAACCAAGAATACCCTTCTCAATTTCAACTGTCAATATTTTCACTTTTTCATGTATCTCATTATTACTTTTCTGTTTTTCTCTTGGGTTTAGATTTAGATTTTCATATGCATCATGTAAGTGTTTATGGCTAGTTATATTATCAAACATTACAATGTCATCAACTCCAGTGTTTGGAACTAAAGAATTTACATTGAACTGCGTGGAAGAATTGTTTACTGGAATTATTTTAGAAATATTGGTGGTGTTATTTGCCTCAACAGATATTTCAACAGCCGAATCTTTCTGGGATGTAGTTGGAAGTCCATCTTCATTTACAAAACCAGTATGTGGAATAAATGTTTGTTTATTATTATCGAAAAAAATATTTTCATCATGTCGTTCATAATCTGAGTATGTACTCTCATTGAATTTATGATCAGAATTTGCACTAGTCTCAGAAATTATTTTTTTCAGAATAATATTTTTATTTTCAACTTCAGAAGTTAAATAATCGCTTTCACCTGCTGCTGGTACTGCAGACAACTCTGAGGCTACCGATTTATTATCTATCAAAGAAGGCACTCCATAATCAGTTAAAACAATTGAATTTGGATTTTTATAAAAAGAAATGTTATTACTATAACTTGATTCGTGTTTGTTGTTGTTAAACGGATTGGAATTTACTTGTTCCAACTCAGACAATTTGTCTAAAGGATATGAATCTGTTGTTTCAATCGTCTGCGCCAGGATAACTTCCTGGTATATAGGTATTTCATAGGCAGCCAATGATTCAGGAATTTTATTTTCACACAGAATGGTATTAATAGTAAGAAATGAATTTCTACTCTCAGCCATTAATGCATTCAAGTTATCTTGCTCAAATGTACAAGGAATGTCATCAAAGCTCGACTTGTCTGAAATAAAAGATTGTATTTATTTTGAGTTTAGAATATTAGAATTTATTTATTTAATGATTATTGAATCATTTGAAAAATTATTGTTGTTGTTTAGTAAGCTTAGTTTCTAGCTATGAAAGTAGGCTATGTATGCTATTTTTATTTTATGTTCCCATATATATTTTTAAATACTTTGACAAAATGACGTCTCTTCACATAATAAATTAAAAAGTACTTATTTAGTCTACAATAAAAGGTTCAATAGCTGTAAGCCGAGTAAGACTAGACCATATAATTGATTTACAAGAACTTTATGGTCCTATAATAAGTCTATCAATATCTTATAAATGTTTATTTATTAAAGCTTTTAATAAAAGCAATTGAGACATCTAACACATTATAAATGATAGGCCTACACATTGCATAGGCCTACAGTATTGCTGTTCCTGATATGGGCCTTTAATATACATACATATCAGAAGGCTATTACTTTCGAATAATACAATCTTATTATTTTAAATCAGATAATCCAGACGCAATTAAAGTTACTTTAAAAATAGCCATTTTTCAATCAAATTTAATAGAATTTTTAACTTCAAGACAGTTCCTTTTCACAATAAAAACGGTAATAATTTTCAAAATCTGAGTAATGTCCGTAGACCCTATCACGTTCATTTTAAAAAATTATGAGTTTAATAAATAAAACAAGTAATGAATAATAATAAATGAATTAGCTATCAATACTAAATATCAGATTTAGTATTATAATATCAGATTTAGTATTTATATCGATTTGAGATTTATAAACCCATACACTGATATTCACTGCAGCAGCATTTGTGATTATACTGGTTGCATTTTATAATCGGTCAATTATGTTAAAAATGCTAAAATCTAACAACTTCAACACAAAACCTTTATTTATACAATTAGTCCAACTATGTCATGTCATGTTTATAATGCGTTGTCTCTGGTCAGATAAGATAGTTAGTTACAAATTGTTTTACTGTATAATCATTACATTAAATGCATGCATGCAATTACTTCACATTCCATTGCAATGATAAAAGTTCAACAGTTTCAATTATCCGCAATGCAAATTCTAGCTGTCTTTCTTCACAACAACCTCCCTCCGCTATTACAGTGTAAACAAGCCAACACTCGCATTCTATCAAAGCTTTAAGTTAATTAAGTTAATGTTAAATAAATACCAAGCATTTAATTAAAAGTAGTGTTTAAATATTTTTTGGCAGAAAGTAAGACACCGCGCGTTTGAAATGTCATTCTTGACTTATTAATAATGACAAATATAAACATCCTATAGCCCCATATATTTCTCAATTATATATGCATCATAAAAGCAAAATTCGTGTAAGCCTACATATGCGCATTGCTAAATTATTGACCGCATACAAATTAATCAGTACTTCAAGTACATTCCAGTATATACTTAAAATACTTCGCTTAAATTTATTACATAGATTTTTGACTCTATAGACACATCTAACAAATTTTGTTTTGAGAATTCAGCTGTAAACATAACCAGATTAATTGTTAATTAGTGTGCGTGCCTAGAAAAAAACGGATAGAAATTAAAAAAATTCATTCTTTAGTTCATTAGGTTACTATTGCGAGTGACTTAATGAACTGAAGAATTGAATTTAAATTCAGAGTTTGCTTATAAGCAAAACTATAAGATCAAATTCATATTACTATTATAATAACCTATACATTTATAAGCAAGAAATAGTAAACTATTTATTAACCATGATGACTGTTTTTGCAAGCTCCTTTATTGTTCTGTTTATTTTATTTACTATTATGCTCACTAGTATAAATAAGTTATGTAAGCTGCTGCGCATTGAAATAAATTATCAAAAAACATCTAAAGTATTAATTATCTGACCTCTTGGCAGTTGCATTCTTTCCTTCTTAACATAATCTATTCCAGAATCTGCATCGCTGAGTACAGGTGAAATAAGACTTGCCTTTTGCTGGAGACTACTACAATGCGATTCCTTTTTCCCGGTCAAATTATCCTCACGTGCCAACTGAACTGGTCTCTTCGCTTTTTGCTCGTCTTCGAATGTCAGCACAGTTCTCAGCTCATTTAATGAATATTGTCCATCGTCGTGATTAGTCTCTTCGACTCCTGCATCAGAGAATGCATCCAGTCTGCCCAGATCCGCTTCAGAACGATCCATTCCACTGTCCTCTGTATTGAAGCTGTATGATTTTTGATGCTGGATGATTGGAGGATTGTCCGAGTAAATTGCATCATCAATTTCGGAGTCTTGAAATGATTTCTCAACACGCCAAGAATGAACTGAAAAATCGTATGATATGTTAGGATTTTCAGCAGGAGCTGAAGCAGATTTAAGAATACCATCAGTGAATGCTTGATTATTGTTTTCAACATTTCTAACCTTAAAGTTTGTTTCTTCTTGAGTGGAGCTTAGAGGAGAATGTGACAGTATACGAGACTTATCGAATGTCCTCTGAGAATCATTTTCAGTAGTAAAATTTTCATCAAAGCTATTGCACAACCAAGAATTACGAGTATTACTACTTTGATTTGAATTGAAATGCCTGAAAAAATTAGAATATGGTGTGGGATCATGATAACGATCAGATAGAGAATTGCAACGGCTTGGTGTTGTGATAGTTTTCCTTGGCGTGCATGGGATAGGTTCATACCATTCTTCTCCACAACTGAACATTCGATCACGTGGTAAGGTCGATGCAACTTGAATTGATGAGAAAGAATTATTTCTCTGTGGTTGTATAGGATGTGAAGTTTTCAGTAACTCGTCGTGCATTTGGATTCCTTTTGGAGTGTGTATGGATTTATTGAAAGTTCTAGGTTTGAATGGCGATGATAATGATGACGTTGATGAAGATGATGACAACGTTGAAGTTGGTGACGGTGGCGTAGAATCTCTTAGTGAAGGAAAATCTTCTATTTTATTATTTTGAAAAGTGATTGAATTCCTTTTTGATGACTTTTGATCATGAGGAGAGCTTTGAGATATATTTAATTCACTGTTAGCTAATGATTTGACTAATCCAAGCATCCGAGGACTTTTTATTGCAGTACAGTCAGACGCAGTGAAAGGACTCTCATATTTCTTCTCACTTTTATTATTCGAAATTGATTCGGCTTCTTTATTCAATATCTCTTTATCGCCTCTAAATGCAATTTGTATAAGTGGATAAATGCTTTCCTCCACAACTAACTGTTTGCGATATCTTGGCGAAACGTTCGATATAAGGTCAGCTCTTCGATACGATGCAACACCGGGCGTCAATAAATCCTTTTGAGAAGTATTCTGGACTTTGCTCGCGTACCTACTGTCCGTGTCACCTCCAATGTATTGTTGCTTTGATGAAGCCGAGGGTGACAAGGCGGATCCCTTTGTAGAATTCGTTGATACTAAATTTCTTGTCACTGCTGAATTACCAACTTGCTGTGAATTTGATATTCCATGACCCGAACCCATAAAAGCCAAAGACGAACCAATAACTGGTTGATATTTAATGCCAATTTGTCGCGATTCTTTGGGTAGCAGAGCTCTGGGTAATGATCGTCGTCCTGTGATCGTCGGAAGTTCAGCTCCCGAGCCAGTCTTTGAACCATCCAGAGCTTCTGCCGCGAGATCAGCCATAGATGGCTCACTAAGATGTCTACCCGGATTATATTGTCGCCTTATTTCCTGGTCTGGCTCGAGTATTGATCTATTTCGTTCAACTAAATTATGATCTACATCCATTTTTCTGCTCAAATCACAAGACTCCTTGTTGATGAGTTTGTCATCGGTCATTATGTTATTATTACGTTAATTTGTAGACGAAATGATTTCTGAAATAAAAATGTTGCAATGAGACTTATTATGTAGAAGTTTGTAAATGCCTACGCAAACGAACACATTCCCTATGTGTTAAATTATGCTCTGAATAAAGAAATTGGCAATATAGTCGTAGCGAAAATTTAGTTTAAAAATATAAAATTTCTCACAATTTATAGTTTGTTACCTTATTTGTTGGATTGTTATGAAATAGTACTAATGATCATGCTCGCTGTAGGCTTATTGTATACGACATACAGTATACGACATGAGAAGCATACTATTATAATTGTACTTTAAGTCTGTTTAAAGATTAATAACTAATAACAAAGAGATATTTGTTAATCTCTTATATAATAACAAATATATATCTGTTTTATTATATGCATCTAAAGCTCCACTGATCCATTATATTTAAATGAGTATTTAAAAAAATTGGTAGGCTTGACTCGACGTCTCAAACAGTTAATATTATCTTCAATAAGCCTACTCTTAGCCGACAAAATTTAATGTTCAGATATTAATGATCTTACCTATCATAATACGCTATATAGAGGATACCAAGATGTATGAGCATTCAATACAGATCGTTTTTTAGCACATTCTGTAATGTTAATACAAGCTAATACATGTGAAAGAGTCGAGTGTAGGTAGATGAGCTACAGTCGTTAATGCAGTCTACCTGTAGGCCTATGCTTCATTATATTCAATTGTTTTTACTTGATAGTTGACACTAACGTTCAATGTTCAAGTAAGCCTACTCATATTCAATTCGTTCGCTTGCTTTAATTAGACTTGCAACAAATTATCGTCAAAACGATTGCAATATATAGCACTAAAATGTGATATTTGGGAACGAATTTACGTCACAGGAAACTATCAAAATTATCAGAGGAGGGCAATGAAGCAAATTCGACCCCCCCCCCCCCTGCAAGATAACCTGAATCCGCCACTTAGCCTGAAATACTCGATAGGCGTCTTTCTACAGGCTCGATAGATATTCGCTTGCTGCTAATTAAAAAAAATTATTTAAAAAGCTCGGGGGCCCCTAGGACCTCGGGGACTTCGTCCACCTTCGTTATATGGTTGTTACGCCACTGCTCCTGATTCATACACTAAGCTATAATGTAAACTTTAAATATGGGGCACTTATGACTATTTTTAGGTTAATCAATTAAAATTTTATTAATAGCCGATCTTAAAGAACGATAGCTGAAAATTTATTTCAGGAGCAGTATTATAACTTATTGTCAATGACGCATTTTATTAATCATAGATTTAAGATGCCTTAATATTTCACGGAATAGTTTTGAATGAGTTTTGATGTGTAATTTTGCGGAAACGTAAAACTGTTATTATTGCATAAACAATTGATTCTGCAGTATACAATATTTCTTCACAATTTTCTGAAAAAAGAATGTCCAGACAGACATTCTGTTCAGACAGACGGGCTTAGTCTAAGTCTGTCAGTCCTAACAACTTAGACTGTCGAGATCAGCCAGGCAAACTGTTTAAACGGGCTGATTATAGAGTTTCTGCAGTTTTGCTAAACAGTCCATCCAAACAGTGTCTAAATATATACAGTTAATAATATATAATACATACAGTTATCTAAAGACATTTTGCCTAAACTGCACACTAGTAGGCCTATACATGTAGCTATAGGCCTACTGTAACAGTCTGACTTGACAGTCTGTCAAACACTTAATGAAACGATGGCGACTAAACAATTTGTTTAGGCAGTCTGTATAAACGTCTAAACAATGTGTTTAGACAGAGTCTCTTGACAGATTCCCTAGACGTAACGAGTACACAATGTCACCATGCTATGAACATTGTCTGCTGTAAATTTATAATTTACAAGTTTTTACAATATATTCGATTTATTCACACATTCGTTATGTAATGGTTTTGCAGTTCATTTTTATTTATTTTGTTATATGACATTAATCTAAGATATATAATGTTTTAAATCTAATTTGATCCCATCCCTCGAGTATTTATTTTGAAACTAAATTCAGAACACTTATGGATTTCGAGTGTTTAAAACTGGAGTGTTTGTAATCTTCTACAAAGGATTACTAGTTTGGGAAGCACTGGTTTGGATGGTCTATCTATCGATTCTAATGCTGGATCTGTATCATTACAGAGAAAAAGCGAGTGATTATTTTTTTGAATTGGATTGAATCAAATTAAAGTAATCGCTCACCGGCCCAAAGTCACTGATACGTAATGAATGAAATCAATGAACCGTGACATTTTTCATTTGTTACCATAGGCCTGCACTTCCGTGTTTATTATTTGTAAAGTTAGAATTAATTAAATATAATTAATTAAATTAAACATAAATATAATTAATTATATTAAATATAATATAATTAAATGTAATATAAATATTTTTATTTTATTTTAAAGTAAAGGCTTAGTAAACCCATTCACTGCCGTGGGTAAATAATGATATTTTGTATATTTTCAATATTTTCTATAATTTTTCTATATTTCCAACATAGTGTTTCATTCATAAGTGGATTTAATGCAATTGACTGACTAATCAATCTCATTAATCTATATAAGATTGATAAAAAATGGCACATATTCAATGCTATTACATATAGAGTAATTCGATTAGATTATGTGAATAGGTACAAAACCGATAATAGCAACTAAAACTCTTATTACTTAAAAAGGTTTCAAAATGTCGACAGATATGTGATAAAATCCCAGCCTTTACCTATATTACCCTACCACAATATGTATTTTACCATATGTAAACATCTTGGATCATAGTACTGTATGAATTGAAGTTATTTGAACATTTACAGAATGGCAGTTGAAGTCGGTAAAATAACCGTCGTAGTAATCTCATATTGGGCCATATCCATCTCTATGGTATTTGCCAACAAATATCTGGTTGGCAGTCAATCGTCTATCGACATTTCGCTTGTTATAACTTGGCTTCAATGTATCGTCACTGTTATCCTGACAGTTGTTGTTTTCATTCTTCGTTCTCTGCGACAGCGCACTACAATTTCCCTCCAGTCTATCTTACCTGATAAATCTGTGTTCACCGCTAGACCGGTGCTGCTCATGTCTATTTGTTATGTATGCATGTTATCATTCAATAACATGTGTTTGAAGCTTGTTGGCGTGTCATTCTATCAAATAGCGAGGTCGACTACGATAGTTTTTGTCGTTATATTTTCTGTCGTTATCCTTAAACGGTCCGTCTCTAAAACGATCGTTCTCTGCTGTGCACTGGTTGCAAGTGGATTCTTTCTTGGAATTGATCAAGAAAAGGTAAATTACATCAGTTAATGATACTTATTGATATTTAGTTCAAGCTTGATTGGTTATTTTTACAGATAGCTTAATTTTAATAATGTGTTAATAGTGTATTACTCTTTTTGTCGTGATAACAAAGTCAACTAATTCACTACTATTAGAACAAATGCAGTATCTAACTGTATTAGATGCGGCAGTAGTTTAAATTTATAAAATCGATGATTTCAAAATGTTAGTTATTTCAACATGTTAGTTATCGTAAAGTATGCTACGAAAAATCGTTTACCGAAGATATTTGCTAAAACGGAAGATATGCTATACATTTTAGGAACAGTGCCAATGACTATATAATTTAAACGTCTAAAACCGTTATTAGTTATTATATTATTAATACTATTGCAGTAATATTCTTATAATATTAATATCTCAATCATTCAGGTTTTTGGTAATTTTTCCATACTTGGCGTCATCTTTGGCGTCACATCCAGCGTCTTCATCGCTCTCACCGGTATCTATACAAAGACCGCTCTCGATGTCGTTGACAAAAATGAACTGAAGTTGACGCTATGCACAAACACTGTAGCCGTCATCGGCTTCATTCCCGTCATCTTGCTCACGGGCCAGTTGTTTGATGCCATCAGGCTACCTCAGCTATACGACACCTACTTCTGGTCTATGATCATTTGTACCGGTGGCGTTGGATCGCTTCTGTCTTGGATTAGCGCGGTTCAGATAAATATTACGTCACCTCTAACGCATCACATCAGCACTAATTGCAAGGCGATACTTCAGACCGTTGTGGCTGTCATCTACTACACTGAGGTAAAGAGTGCCCTTTGGTGGACATCCGTTGTACTGGTGGTGTCAGGTGCATTGGGATACGCTCTTGTTAGAATACACGAGGAGAAGGCTACTCAAGCAAGTCGCACGGGTGATGCTAAGGACTCAAAGGGGTTGACTGCACCGGAAGTGATTGTGGTACCAACAATTGAAGGGAAGGAATAGATATTTATATGTAGATGATTTATATTTGTAGATGATTTATATTAAGATGGTAGGCTTACAATGTTCAGAGAGTCTAGTTAATTTAGTGTGATTTTGTATTCAATTTTACAATGTGGCCTTTTTGTATTAATTCATTATTACTAGTGATTATTTAATTTTATATTTTGTATATTTTTAATTTCAGTATGTTACGTTATATTTTTTACGATGATATTACATATGCTATATGATATGATATAACACGTTATACATATTATAAAAATAAAACGTTTATAACAAAATTGTTAATTGGAAACAATTTGCAATTTTAATAAATAACGAGCCAGTAAAATTTGAAAATCAATAAATTTCGTGTAATACAGAACACTTACAACAGCAAGCATGATACAATTATAGCTCAGAGTCTCACAGTCCTATTATATTATATCCTTTTTATGCCCTTTTGCATTTTTAAATTTTTTTTCGTAACCTCATTCATCTATGCATCAACTAATCAAAACACATTACGGCAATATATCGAAATCAAAAAATAATTGTATAAATGTTCATAAAAAATATCTGTACAGTTATGAAAAAAGACAACAAATAATACTAGACATGATCGCAAATATGAATACTGCTTTGAAGTATAACATTATTATTTGTAATAATAATGTTTATTATAATTTCCACCGCTATAAAGGACACCAGACTTTGCCCATTTCTATATAGACAGATTTAAGCTGAGAATAGTAATCCATTGTAACTTTTCCATTCTCGCGTCCAATGCCGGACTTTTTGAATCCACCAAATGGCACTTCAACCGGATAGATATTGTAATTGTTGATATATAGAGATCCGGCTTGTAGGCTAGAAGCTACACGATGCGCTCTTGTTAAATCACTAAAAATAGCAGACAGTACAATGAAATGTACATTTTTGATGGCTGTAGTAGTGAAAGATTTTATAAACAAGTATAAGGAAATTGTGTATTATAATGTGCAAAATTGTGAGTGGTAATATGAGAGAATTTTGAGATAGGATGTGATTAATAGAGGTAGCTGATGAAGCACAGGAAAGGAGAAAAGTTAGATTTGATGTATGAATAAAATCTGAGAAAATTTAAAATGACATTTTGTCTACTAAACTTCAAACTGAATTGCCAGTACTATGAAAATGCATAACATCGTGTCATAATTCCAAAGCTTCATTCCACATTGCATTGTTTTGTATTTTCAATTTTGGACATTTTTGTATAATTTCTATTGTTTGTTATTGTCACTGTTGAAGTCTAAGACTATTTGATAATTATTAGTGTCAGATATTATGATTTGCGTTATTTTTGTGATGTTTTGATTTGTGCAATTGTTTTGTTGTAATATTAACTAAGGATATTTGGTTATTGTTATCATCTGTAGTTTATTATACATAAAATATATACCATTTAACTCACAGTTTCATGTCATAGTCTATCTTCTAAGATTATGATAAAGAATGTTGTATCATTATTAATTATTTCTTATACATATATTACACTTTTGAAAACTGTCATAATAATAATATTTAATATCAATTAAATATCAGATAAAGATAATATATAGTTGAAGCATAGTGTTTATTTTTGATGCAGCGTGGTGTTGCAATGATTTGAGTTGCCATTTAACATCTAGAGACACAAGTTTAGCTGATATGATGAGAATATAAATATTATGATATCATCTTATTGCTGCATTCTCTACCAAAGTGTAATATTGTATTATTGAGAAAAGCTTTAATTAAGCAGCATTCACAAACATTAATGATTAATGTGACTATGTTTTAAACTTAAAACTGTTAGTACTTAGTAACATAGGCTCTATTTTCAAGTAATAAGTTCAACAGCAGCGTAAGAAGTTCTTTAAAAAGATTTTTTTTTAAATATTTATTCATATCTTTATGTTGTTCAATTTATTGTGATTTTATTGTGTACTAGTAATAAAGTGAATATTTTATGGGTTACTTTGATTTTAAACGTTATAGTGGTTTCTATTTAATATTATTTCAAGTTAATTTTGATATTATTACCCACTTATTTCAAGCAATCATTCTAGATCTAAAGAACTAATATAAAAATATATTAACTGACTTGGTAAATATTCCTCCAGCAAGTCCAAGTTCCGAATCATTTGCTCGTCTTAGAACCTCTTCTTCAGTTTTAAACTTAAATAAACAAGCGACAGGTCCAAACACTTCTTCCTTGGCTATGGTCATATCATCTCTGACATCAGTCATAACACAAGGACTCAGATAAATGCCTTCAGAGAGAGAAGGGTCTGACAGTGTCACTCTCTCGCCTCCGCAGAGTATTCGAGCACCCTAGTAATATTACAGTCATACGTGTCAAGTATCTTTGAAACTTTTATTAAAAATTAAAAAATTAAATTTTACTTTGAAGTATATCTCCATAGCTGTCATTAGAACCTGTAATACTTTTAACTGATGATGTATATAATTTTATCTAATATTATATCTCTAGTACTGTACTTTTATCTCTAAATATAATTATCTAAATACAAATATCTAAATATAATTAGAGATATAATTATTAATTATGTCTCTAATTTTGAATGCATATTGAACCATGAATATTTAGACATTACAACAGAGACTCGACATACACTATATGCACTAAAATGTGATATATCAAGAATGCAATTAATTAAATAAAATAATAAGTACTACAATACTTTTATTTAATTAATATGAATTAATTAAATAAAATGATGCTACAGAAGGCAGTATCAAACCTGTTTCTTTGCCTCACTGATGTAAGCCAGAACCTTATTTGCTTGTTGTGAACTGATTGTTGCTCCGACTGTCGTCTCATCTGACATTGGATCTCCAATCTTCATTGCTTGCGTTCTTGTCACAAATCTTGTGACAAACTCGTCAAACAACTTCTCATGGATGTACACGCGGGTGCCATTTGAACATACCTGATATATTCAAGTTGGCAAAACAAATATAATTTATAACCTTACAGAAATTACTGAGATTAAATGATACGCTAGATGGCAATATTAAAGAAGAATATGAAACATACAGTCAATCTAGCATTATTTCTATATAAAGATATAGTAACCAATAAATTAAAAACTACTGAAATTAAGCTGATCATTTCAAATGCTAAAGTAAAAAGATATCCTAACCTGACCCTGAGTTAGAAAGTTAGCCATCATTGCTCCATTGACAGCATTCTCTAGATCAGCATCATCAAATATAATCAGTGGTGACTTGCCACCCAGTTCAAGCGTTATATGTTTTATTCCCTGCAATATGTACCATAATAAATACAAACGTGTATTATAAAGATATAAAAGAACACTGTTAATATTACTAGAGTAGAAACTAAAAAGAAAGTCGGTTGTTAAACACTACTAATGAAGAATTATGCTTAGGAGTTGGGAAATTTCCAGATTGAGATATTTAGACAAATAAAAAACAGGATAAAATATTTCATAGTTGAAATAGCATAGATAAGGCATATTATATACATTCAACAGAAGCATTAGAAGGAATATATTTTAGAAACAAATATTACAACATTTTTTTATGATAAATTTAGTATTGAAACATTAATATGATATGTAGAGATTATACTGACAATTACGAGTTAATTCATTCTACTCAAATTGCCGAAAGTTACAAATATAACCAATAAGAGTTTGTAACTTTTAGTAACTTTTTGTGCAAAATTAACCTTAGCGCAAGCTGCCATAATCTTTGATCCTGTTGCGACGCTGCCAGTGAATGACATTTTTGCAATATCCGAGTGATTGCTAAGTAGTTCACCAGTCTTTGCTTCTCCCTATCAGAGAAGAAACAAAGACTAAATACAATTATCATTAAACTTTAAAAAACAACAGTTACTATTTTATTTGCAACGAATATTTACTGTAACTTAAAGTACAATTATAATACTGTAACTAATCAAGTTTATTAAGAAAATTTAATACAATAATAATAATGAAATGAATAATTAAATGATATGAAATAATAAATGAAACTATAATGAAATAGTTCTTAATCCGTAGATGTAAAATCATCAATTCAAAAAAACAACAGGAACAATATAAAATCATTTGTATTCAATTTAAATATTAAAAAGTTGAGTATAACATGTGCATTTATATTTAAGATATAACTTACTTACAAATACATTAATAAAACATAACATCTTTAATAATTTCAATTAATTAAACCAAACACATTAGATTTATACTTCAAACAAGATACTTCAGACCTGTACAACATTGAAGATTCCATTAGGAAGCCCAGCCTCTGTGTAGATCTCTGCCAACAAGACAGCAGACAAGGGCGTCAGCGGAGATGGCTTAAACACCACTGAATTACCGCAAGCAATAGCGGGCGCGCTTTTAAAACACGCCATTTGAAAGGGATAGTTCCAAGCACCGATAGCACCCACAACACCGAG
Source organism: Oconnorella tubifera (assembly GCA_034700105.1). Taxonomy (NCBI): domain Eukaryota; kingdom Metazoa; phylum Annelida; class Clitellata; order Enchytraeida; family Enchytraeidae; genus Oconnorella; species Oconnorella tubifera. Next base: position 18,384 of record JAQIXG010000550.1, read on the forward strand.
GGGCTCTCGTCTGGTGTAAGCAAAACAACCATTGGGTAATGTTATATGATCACCTGAAAGTTAGAAAATTCAATGAAATAAAGTGCTTAGTTACTGTACACAATTCTAAATAGGTCGTAATATAATTTTCTAGTTTAGATAAGATAGGTTTTACTACAAAATTTGATTATACAATTTTATAAGTTCAAATGTTACTTTAAGTACGTTTAAATCAAACAGCTGAAAATCTATGTACACACTATAAGATTCTGACTAAATAACCTGCAATGCCCGCTGCTTGTCCTGCATAAAACTCCAAAGTATCAGCACATCCGTCCACATCTAACCTTGCTTCCCAAATAGGCTTTCCATTATCTAATACTTCTGTGCGAGCAATATCTTCTCTGCGTTCCTATGATTATACAAAAACTGCAAATCTTTTGATAAAAAAATCATCCAGCTTATAATAGAAGAACAATTAGACAGTTTTTTTAGAACTATAATCATGATCAAGTGTTAAAAATTCTATTATATAATGCACCATAGTTCATATATTTTTAGATTAAACTTGCAATAATTATTTCTTTAATATCAATGATCTTAAATTAATATTTAGCAATATTATTATTATAAATTAAATACATAACATTAATACATAACTACTTATGAAAGACTATTATTACAGTGGTTTTGCAATACTCTAAAAAATGTAGTTAAAAACAATGTACTCTGATTAATTGTGATGCTTTTTGCAATATTTTTCCTCTTTGAAAACCTGATGTCTGCAATCCCCACGTATTAAAGGCTGATACTGAGCTAGCGACAGCTTTGTTAATATCGTCTGCATTTCCACATCGTATAGTTGTAAGATGTTTGCCTTTACAAAAATACATTCTCTATGTAAATATGATCATTTTGTTTTATGTGGTTTAATTGTGAAAATTCTTTTAGTTTTTGAAAAGATGAGAGCATTACTACATCTTTAAGGCATCATATTTAGATATTAAGCAAATGTATATAATTATAAGAATATATGACTCAGTACACATTTATATCAATATATTTTGTAATCAATATCGTAATCAATAATATAAAATCTAAACAAAATAATAACTATTTGCATGACTCGCCTGTTCAAGTAAAAAGGATGAATACATTAAGACATAGCTTTTGATGATGACTACTAACCAGTGGCTGGTTGAATAACTGTGAAGTCATCAGACTTGTCAGGATTACTTGGTTGAACGCGTTTTCCATCCAAATAAAACATTGGCTGAGTAACTGTTGATATATTACTCGTGTGCAACATTGTTAGAGTACTTCTCAAATTACTCGAAGGCAATAATAACTTATTAGGTAAAACTTTAAAAGTAACACGAACAAGTCTTTCTAAATGCATTATCAATAATGACTCAGAAAAATAAACATTAATAATTCACTATATAAATTATCATTAAATGATGATTATGGTTAATGTCGATAATAATATTCTACTTAGCATTCGAACGAGTATTGCAGAGTATCAGAACTACAAATAATTTGATTGCAAATAAAATATTACTTGATAGTCATTTCAATAATAGGTAATAGAAATAATTTTAAACAAAAATCGACAAATTAAATATATATTTTGTAATTAATTACTAAAATCAAATAATAAATAAAATATAGAGTATGTTTATTATGATCAGCTGTTCAACCTTTGAACTTTAACTTTAGTAAGTACAAATAGTGATATTTTTATTGAGCAGATACATCATTTTGTACGTTTACTGCAACTACTGTAACATACAGTGGTGTAGCGGAGCGGGAACGCGGGGGAACGCCGTTCCCCCGCGAGAGTATATCTCTCAGTATAGCTGATCAAACTCAGTATATCTGATCAGATTTTCTAGGTGGTTGCGCCTTTGTTTTTATAATATTGATGCTAAATTTTTGTTCTGAACTTCATTCAATAATCTTAATATTCTATTAACTTGTTTTAATCATGAATATCATCGATTAACTTTAATTAAGTTAATAATGATAATCCTTTATAATGAATATCATTATTAACTTTACATTGCATATTAATAACATTGTCCGCAGTGCCCATGATAGAGCTAATCTAATTTTAAGAGGTTTTGTATCTAAAGATCCTGTTAGCCTAACTAAAGCATTTATTACATATGTTCGCTCTTTTGTTGGGTACTGTACATCAGTCTGATCGCCAGTAGCCATTGGTTTGATTGATAAAATTGAATGTAAAGGCGTTTCACTAAGAAGCTTATTGGATATCAGTCACTTTCCTATTATGAACGTATTTTTAAACTTAATCTGCAAACATTAGAGTTAAGACTTAATTGCTGATTTATGTCTATGTTATAAAATTATCCACGGACTTGTATTATTGAACTGTAATGATTTTTTTGATATCAGTAGCACTGTAAATACCCGTGGTCATAATTATAAACTTGCTGTTAAACGCTGCTCTCTTAACTTGAGACAGCACTTCTTTAGTAACCGTGTTGTAAAGTCGTGGAATTCATTACCACATCATATTGTCAATGCTGACTCGCCTGAATGTTTTAAACGTCTGCTTAACGTTCATGCTAATGCTTTAAATACTGTTCAATGAGTCGCTTATTTAATCCTACTGGTGGTGACCTATAAGCGGTTTACGCCCTTGGTCAGCCGAACTTTCACTAGAACAATCATTGCTTTATTATAGAGTTATATAATAATTTTATATTTCTATATGGTTATGTTGATGTTTGTATACTATGGTTGTATCTTGTGAATAAAGAATAAATAAATAAATTACATCATTACATTAGAAGTTATTATTACCCAAAAATTCTATCTAAATCTCATTTATTTCTAATTAGGTGGACGCGAGGGACCGGATGCAAGATGGCGGCAGCAGGGAATAATATAGAGGAAACATTTGCTCTGTTCGCGAGTGTTGGGAAGGGAACTGAGATCACAGTGAAGGATGTCACCAAGTGGTGCAAGGATGCTAAGATCCTTGGACAGAATCTGGACATGCCCAACATTCAGAAAGCATTTGATAACATCAAGAGTGGATCTCGGTCTGTCAGTGATTATATATGTCACTTTATGTCTTTCTATTTGTTTAATTCTCTCACTGCCGGTTTGTCTGTTGCTTGTATAATCAAACAGCAGTATTTATGACTGCAATCATGATATTTAGATATTTTGTAGATTGGTTACTGAGTCTGTGTTAGATAAAATATAATATTGAAAGATTTCTGGAAAAAAAGTCTGCAAATATTATTTCCGAAAAGTGTAAAATCATTAAACAATATCACTGGTCACTAATCACTTGTAAAGTAAGTAATTGATCATTAATCGCTTAAAAAGTAAGTGATTAGTTATCGATTGTCTTCTCAATGAGCCTCCGGTTGACTTGTAATTTACGGTTGTGATGCATAATTTAACTGTTTGCAGTGATGAACTAGTTATTTTTATTATAAAAGATATTATAAATATATAAAAATCATAAATTATTCATAACTATTAATTACATTTCTGTTGATTGTATTAAATTAATTTAAAAATTAACTCGTTCAAATGTAAATGTAACTCATTTTTTAGAGAATCTATTTAAAAATTAAATTTAATACGATTCGAGTGATTATTCATTATATCACGACCTATCATTAATAGTCTATTTGTGCTGATGTGACATTTATATTGCGATCAATGAAATAAAATGGTTTGATTGCAGCACGCTGACAGTGAAAGAGTTAGATAAGCTACTGATGGAACTTGCTGGTAGGTACAAGGATGACAAGAAAATTGGAATCAGTCAAGCCAAGATTGATGTCACTAACAAACTGGCTGCAGTTAAACCTTCCCCTTAATATGTAATTTATTTATTCTAGTAATCATATCAATTTCTTATAATTTCATTGGCTTGTAACAAATATTTCTAATTATACAAAAATTTCTGAATTGTGTTCTTCGAATAGACAGTGTAGACTTCATTTGAATGAGATGGTAAGCATGATAGGTCTAGATTCTGCTATTTAGAAACTGTTACTCAATAGAAATGTTAAAATTGTTAGTTGTTACAAACTTTTTATATCAAAAATTATTATTAAGAAAGAATATGTTGACGACTAGTCAAGTATTAATTCAGTACTTGGTTTCCGTACACATTGCTTACAGCAATAGCATCAACTTGACTTTGTCTAGTCATCACTGATTACTAATGTTATACAATTGAATTATTGTCTTTCAGGTAATAATTGTTTAAAGTTGTGATGCTATGAAACACGAAATAGAAAAGTAATAAAATGATTGCTTAGTATTTTAGTTACTAGATTAGATTAATTCTAATTCTAGTTTTATACTAATTCATTTTGTTATAGCTATATATTTCTTACTATCTGTATTAAGCTATTAGTTATATCTTTCTTAAATAATTTTATATATTCTTATTGATGACATTTATTTTATATTTTCTAGAGAATCAGACAAGCTTAGTGAGATGGTACTTAATATGAGATTCCTTGAAATTGTTTGAACAATCAGTAAACTAGTTGAAATTGTTAGACTAAACCATGACATAAGTTGATTAATAGTTACTAATTTACTTACTATTTGATCCATTACTAGATATTCTATATATTATTCTATTAGTCAGATTCTATCGACATTCTATTAGTGATGATCTTTTACATTGCAGCTACTATATCATTATTTCTTTTAAGATTTCTAGTTTTTCATTGCGTTATATCTTATTCGTTATACTATGTAAGATCTAGGAGATTTAATATGCCATTTATGTATTGTAATTGTTATTATGCATTGTTAAACTAGAGTTCTATTAGTGCTTTTTGTTGTTAGCGGTCTTATTGTTTTAATATCTTTCCGTAGTCTTTTTATTGTTAAATTGATATATTTTTTAGTTGTTGAGTTATTGCCTCAATATTTAATGTAGTGTTGCTGATTTGTGAAAGCTTAAAATAGATATCAATCTTTTAATATATTATAAGTCTCATTTTTGCTGGCGGGTGCAATTTCAAGATTATGCCTTATATCAGCTATAAAATCTATTTCTTTTTCAAATTACTGACAAATGATAAAGATAATCCAATAGTCTGTTGCATTGCAACCCTTTTTTAGTTGCATCAAATATAGCTATTTAATTGCTAATTTTTCTTCTAGTAAATTTGATGATTAATTCTTATTTATATTTAAATTATTTAGTAATTTTATGAAGTTTCATTTGATAAAGTTAATGCAAGCTGACTAGATTGCATTAATTGAGTTAAATTTAATTTTTTTTAGCTTGTTAATTCTATTATTTACTTAATTTTTGTATTATTGAGAAATAGTTGTATTTAAAATTAAAAATTGCAAATTTATAAAGTATATTATATATTTAAAAGTAAAAAGATAACATGTTAAGTAAGTATGGTAAGCTATGCTTTTATTATCCATTTTATTTTCCAATGACTTCAACAATTTTAGTCGTAATTAACTTATTTGAAGTTAATTTATTCAAGCGTAATTTTCAAGCGTAATTATTTTTAATGAAAAATATACAATGAAAATGTATAAATAATGAAAATTGTTAATAACATTTCACAGTGGCTTAACACTATTGTAAATTTCTCAAATAAGATGCTATTTTTAAAATACTGTTTAAATTTGTGACTATCTACTTTGGTGTTTGCTTTTCGTAAGTTATACTTATAATACAATATACAATTATTCTATATATATATTATATCAAATATTATACATATTTTTCTTAATGCCTTTCTATTGTTTACAATGAAATTGATTTTGAATAATGTAAATTATAATGTCAAATTATGTCTTAGTATATAATATGTCCAAGTGCTTTATTCTGTTGACTTTTTATGCGCAACTTAATATCCGATATGAGGGTCAAGTTTCTATGCATTGTGCAATTGTTCTGAGCTTCTTGTTTATATTCTTAATTATACTTTTATAATATTTTGTTCTTATTGTTTCTAGAGGTTGCATTCTGTTGGATTCACTGCTTCTGATGTTGCATTGTTTGTTCATTTTTCAAGAGCTAATTTTGACCTCATTTTTATATCAGTAAAATAAGGCCTTACGATAATTATTCAGATTTAATTTTATCTGTTAGCCTGTTAGCCGCTGAATTACATTTGTTATAGATGTTGTAAGCTGTTATTGTATTGCTTATAGAATTAAATGATAAAACTTGTAGTCTTCCTCTAAACTTGTAGTTTTGTTATTTGGAGTTATAATATATGATTTAGTATAAAATATCATTTGAGCCCAACTTACGAACTTGCAGTTACAAACTTTCTAGAAATAACCTTCTAGAAATAACTTTCTAGAAATAAATAATAGAAATTTCTTACTGGGGGATGGGAGGGGGATGATATTTTAGCTAGGATCTAGCACTAAGACTGTTCAATAAAAAATGAATTTCCAGTGATTTTGAATTTAGTAGAAATTAAAAATATTTTATAGACTATAAAATTACAACACACTAGTTAAAGTAGTCGCTAAAAAATTCAGTTTGGAAAAAATAGATATAGGAGAAAATAAAACATCAATATTGTATACAAATTTTCCTAGTAAACAGGCGCGGCGCCACGAATTTAAAACTGGGGGGGGGGGGGTCAAACTGAATATTGACCCCTCACAGGGGGGTTAATATTCAGCTATAGAGGTCATTGATCCGCTATAGAGGCCATTGACCTACTATAGAGGTCATTGACCCGCTATAGAAGTCATTGATCCGCTATAAAGATCATTGACCCGCTATAGAGGTCATTGGCCCGATATTGATGTCATTGACCCGATATTGATGTCGTTGACCCTCTATAAAGGTCGTTGACTCGCCATGTAGGTCGTTGACCGGCTAAATAGGTCATTGACCCTCGATAGAGGTTATTGACCCGCTATAGAGGTTATTGATCCGCTATAGAGTTCATTGACCCGCTATAGAGGTCATTGACCCGCTATAGAGGTCATTGACCAGCTAATGATGTTATTGACCCGCTATAAAGATCATTGAACCGCTACAGAGGTCATTGACCTCTACAGAGATCATTGACCCGATATAGAGGTCATTGACTCGCGATAAAGGTCATTGACCCGCTATGGAGGTCATTGACCCGCTATAGAGGTCATTGATCCGCTATTATTTATTATTAACCCTACTCCAACCTTAAATCAACCTCCAAGCATATAGAATTAACATCATTTCATAACAGATAAAGTTATAGAACAATTACTGTATCGTTTTGACAGCTTATTAAATTAAAATAAAATAAATCGATAATTAAACAAATACTTAAAATAATTAAACAGATAATTAAACAAATAAATTATAAACCATTTATATTGCAAAAACATAATGGGTGGAAAGTAAATTCTAATAATGTGCAGGTTATATAATTTTATACGTTTTACACTATTTCAAATGTTACAATCCTATAATACACGCTAATGCGCTATAGGCTACATGTATAAATCAGTGTACAAGAGAATTCTAAGAATAAACTTGATTAACAATTACAATTAACTAACTTTTAAAAAATTTAATTTCACAATTTACAAAAAATAAAAGACATTTTGTTTCTTGTATTTGCGTTCTGCAAATTATGCAAGAATTGTTTTTATCCAACATTGGACTAATAATATGACAGCGAATCAGAATCAGAACAACTACTCGGGTGTTTGGGCTCCACCGTCACCCTCCATATTGAACGGTGAGGCCTGGAAGGGAGGCACGATAAATCCATGGAGGTAGGGAGAGGGGAGAAGGATCTCCATCTGGGGGAAGGAGGGGAAAGGGGAATAAAGCGTGTATACCTCTCTTCGGAGAGCATTGTAAACCCTTTCACCCTTTCCCGCACCTCGGAATTGTCAGTTTTCTAACAACGCACGGTGCGTTATAAGTACGGAATACGAATACGAATTCAATATAACATGAAAAGTTAGTAGTGAATCGCTTCGCTGAAAAAAATACAAAACTAAATGGAATTGATTTCAGTTGATTGACTCGTGCATTAATTGACTTTTTATTCTCCTAATCACTGATCAAATGTTAATACTGTTAAAAAAGTGCTCAAAGATCTAATTACGATATATTTTTTATTTTTATGATTAATTAAAAGCTGTAGTGAGAGAATTGTTAATAATCAAGAAGTGAACTTATTAAGATCTAAATGTAGCCCTAAAGAGACTACGAATGGAAGTATATAGTGACGTCATAGTCGTCGTCTTTAGAAACAACATCGTACGCGGATTAAATTCTATGTAATTTTTAAATAAAAACATCTAAATTAAGAAATTCAATTTTTTCTTCAATAAAATCAGCGTAAAATAATATTAAAAGATCTAGCGCATATTTTATCGTTGATTAGAAAAAGATAAAGAACTAGATTTGTATGATCGTCTTGCCTATCCATTAACCCGGGTAAGTTAAGTATACTGGTGGCCATATCTACATAACGATGGATGACAAAAAAGTTTTTTATTTATGCAATAAATTAAAAATATTAAACAATTATAATGTCAAAGCAATAGCAAAAGTATGTTACTAACGGCTTATTACATCATTGAATAGATTTAGCATAAGGTGATACATTGTGTAGAAAATGATTAATACATTTTGTTTGTTTTTAGTAGCTTAATCTCACAACTGCACAAAAAGTCATACTGTGAATATGTTCTGATCAACATGCCGCTTATACCTAAATGAAAATCAATATTATTATCTTATTTTTTTCAGTCTATTAGAAAAGACAGTGGTGCTATAGCATCTATGTGCTGTATTTGTTTGATCTTGAATACTAGTATATATTCGATGCAAAAATTATTCGTGTAATACAGACGATCCGAGTGATGAACTTATATACATTCTATGCTATTGTTAAGAGTATGCATGAGTTCTTTAAACTCTAATAAGTTTCATGAAAGTACAAAATTACACAAATTTAAAATGAACATACTCCATGCAGAGACTCTGAAAGTATACATGTATATTATTTTATATTTGAATTTAGAGAATCGTATTGCAAAGATGGCAGGTTTAGAGGAAGCTTTTAAACAGTACGCTGGCAAGGGAACTGATCTGAGTCCCAAAGAGCTGACCAAGTGGTGCAAGGAGGCGAAGGTCCTTGGGCAGAGTCTCGACAATGCCGCGATACAGGCGGCATTCGGCGGCGCCAAGTAGGCATAAAGGCTATCCATCAATTAATCGATCACTCAATTGATCACTAAATCATTCAATTAATTAATTGAGTACAAATCACTTCATTTAATAAGCTACATTACAATAAACTTAGAGTTTATAAAATGTCAAAAAGTTAATAGAACTATTTTAGTATTAGTAAATAAAGATTCTGTAAAGTGAAATAATATGGCTACTGATAATGTTAAGAATATAACTACGATTGAAATGCAATATAAATTGCATCGAGCCTTATATTGAAATACATGAACAAATTTGTAGACTTGCTTTCTGAATATTTCATCCGCACTGTAATATGATGATTGATTTATGATGATTAATTTATGATGATTGATTTATAATGCTTAGTTTATGATTGTAACTTTCAGAACAGTGACAATCAAGGACATGGATAGGATTGTGGGAGAGTTGGCAAATAAGTACAAGGATGATAAAAAGATAAGCGTCGCTCAAGCCAAGACTGATCTCATTTCTAAACTAGGGGGAGGAAAGGCAGGAGGGGCCGGCGGATCCGAAAAAGGAGGCGCTGTATGTTCTTTGTCTCTAATAATTACTAATAATTTGTTTTCAATGTAAAGTATTTCATAATTAAAAGCATAATATGTCTAATATTATGCTTCATATTTTGTACGATATTATGTCCAAAATTACTGAAAACATATTTCTGACTTTCTGCACCTTTAGCAATCCGCGCACCGCGCACGCATCACTCGAAGCTGTTTGGGATTTGAAATCTAAATTATCATATTGCTCTTGTAACACATTTATTTTTTCATTTTAAGAACTTAAGTTTTAAATATGTAGATATTCTATCTATCCATAAAATTATATTTTCTCTAATTTTAGACAAAAGGTGGCGCCGCGTCAGGAGCCAATGGGGGCGCCGCTGGAACTGACGGCTGCGGAGCTATGACGTCATGTTGTGACCCTCCCCCCTGCCCTGAGCAGCCGCACTGTCCTGAGCAGCCCCAGTCCGAGACCAAGGCCCCCGAGAAATGCCCGGAGCCCCCGTCTTGCTGTCCCCCTCCGTGCTGTTCTTGCGATTGCTGCTGTGACTAAGTTTGTACTTTTATTTGTATTTTTTGTCTTGTATAGGCCTACTGAGCTTGTATTGTTTTTTAGATTTTAGGCTTTTACACTTGCACCGGTAGATTAAAGCTTGTTCCTTAATTTACCGATAGATTATACGTTTGTCCGTTCGTTTGTCACATATATCAGATTTTTTTAATATATTTTTTTGTAATTTTTAATTCATTTAGTTTTAAAATAATTTGCAGAAAAAAAATTGCTATACAGATATAGAAGTTATTGCAAAATGGAAACATCAGTGGCGTAACAACCTGACCACAGGCCCCACAGCAAGTTTTTGTACGCGGGCCCAATTAAATTTAGGAAAAAATGCCAACTTAAAGTCACTTTCAACAGTGAAGACCTTTTTTTTAGTCGTTGGATGGATGTCATTTTTTAGGCACGATTGTACAAAACAAATGCCAACATAAAGCCAGTTTCAATAGTGATGACCTTTTTTTAGTCCTTTATTGTAATTTTTTGGGCACACTTTGACCACCACGTAAGCTAACTTAAATATTATTACTACTAGCCTGATAGTTAATTGCTAGTTAATTTTTAGTCGAGCTCGAGCCCCGCAGCATTGCTGTAGCTGCTACCACGGTATACTTACGCCACTGGGGAACATTTATAAAGTAGTCATTGCTTTGCAGTTTTGTTTAGTTAAATATTAAATTGTTCAATTTTATAATGTAATAAAACGTTGAGCATTCAGGATTTCTTATTTAACAGAACTCAAAGGATGAAACTTTATTTTACCTCAAATATAAACTATAATGATAATGATGATTAAGGTTATGATGATTTTAAAATTATCGCAAATAAATTCATATCTTTTTTAGGAAGAATGAAGTTAACATGATTTACTGAGTGATGAAAAGAAGAATAAGAAGAAAAAATAGAGAATAAACAAATAAAGATGTACAAAATAAATGTGTAATCACATAGAGAGAGAATTTATATGATTAAATGTTGAGAAAGTTTTTCTTAATCGCAGATATATAAAAATGTGCATAATTTTTATGAATTATGAAAAAATGTAACATTAGCTTCGACAGTATTACAATTTGTCTGACTATATATTGAAAATTCTGAATGGGCTACACAAAGTTTAATCAATCATTGATTTATTTTTGCTACAAATCTCTATAATTCTTGAGTGTTATTTAATCAATTTCTTTCAGTTATTTCATAGTTCAAGCTAATACACTACACGATATTATTCTATTTTTATTAGATACAAATCTTTTATTATAATAATTGAGTGAGATTCATTAATATCAAAACATTCAATATTTATCAAATATTTATGAAAATTTTCGTGTAAAAATTCCAATAAAAATAAATAGCAAGAGTTTAAATTATTGGAGTTTTTATAAAGTAAAAAATTGGCATCCAAATCGTTATCAAGCCAGTCAGTTGTAGAATAAAATCTCAAATTGACAATTGCAAGCATTTTTAAATCGATTAAGCTTTAAATATAACAAATATTATAATGTAATCGACAAACGTTATACTATATAGCTTTTGATTTTGGTGAAAACTGGACAACTAATTCTCTCAAAAACACGACGACCATCTCTAGTTATAAAAATACAGAAGCCACAATCCATCACAAATGCACCTGAAATAACTGCGCCGGTATTCTAACCCAAATTATTATGAAAATATCAGAGCCATCTTTGCTGCTGAACTTCTCGGATTCTAAACTCGTTCGATCACTCTGATGTCAAAATTTGACCGACGATAAATCGCGACTCGCCGACCTTCTCATAACCGCGACGACCCCAGGCGAGCCTCTCGTCCCCGTCTCGTTCCCTCCGTGCATCCCCTCGGCGAGGCGTGGAGTAGGGGCGATGGATTGAAAGTAGTTGTGATCGTTAGAACTAACACCTCTATTTGGAGTCAGGCGATCCTTGGTTGGAATAGGGATGATTGGAAGATATGATGATTGATGACCGTATGGAGAAACGACAGAGGCCAAATGCTAAGTAGGTGACAGAGAGAGAGAGAGGAGAGAGGGAGAGAGAGAGAGAGAGAGAGAGAAAGAGAGAGAGAGTGAGAGA
>JAQIXG010000551.1:0-30699 GCA_034700105.1 Oconnorella tubifera
GTTATATTAGAGTACACTAAGCTTTCTAAAGACAAGAATAAAAAGTCTTTAAACTTTAAAAACTTTACGGAAAAAAACATGAAAAGTAGGTTAAGTCTTATAATTGCATACTTAGAAATACAATAACTTTATAACATTTTGTAATAATTTATTAATTTATTTTAAATTAAAAATTAATGCGGTAGATTAATTCACTAGTTGAAAGTCAAATAAATTAGTTATTGTGTGAAACGGCTAATAAAAATGAATTTTTATTAGTTGAGTACTTTTTATTAGTATTTTAAATATTTTTTTTCGGTTGTAAAAAAATAATTTTTTATTGTATTTTTAATCCAATAATTATAATACAATAAAAAACTATATTAATATATAATTATTATTATATAAGGTTTAATTTAAGGCTTCATATAAGGGCGGGGGGAAAATGTTCGGGGGGGAATGTCCGGGGGGGAATGTCCGGGGGGAGGAATGTCCGGGGGGGGGGGAAATGTCCTACACTCTAATATTTAAGCTCAGTAAACGGTACCTCAAATTGAGCTCCATAATATTATGTTGTGTGGAATTTAAAATTTAGTATATAAATCAGAGCAACAATATTTCACCCTAGGGCTTCAAAGTAAGTTTGTCTAAGTTTTAAATTTGCTTTACTTCAGTTCTGAGGATATAACTTCATTCAGTTATACTGTATACATCAGATCAATGCTTACATAATGAGGTATACTGTATTTAAAATGCAGTCCATAGTTTTAATATTGTAATATTTAAAAGCGCACAGACTTTTAGTGCGTGTGACTGTGCATTATATATAAACACTAAGTTTTATCTAAATTTAACCTAAACCTAATATCAATTTAAATTGTATTGTTGCAAAAATAATATCTAATAGAAAAATTAACATATTTCACAGAAGTCAGCAAATATTTTTTACAAAATGAAACAAATGTGCAATATGAAGCATAGTAGCGAGAAAGTCAAATCAAAATTTTGATAGAATTTTGATTACTACAAAGCTTAAAATATGGCCCCATTATACCAGCCAGATAATAAAATACAGCATAGACATAAACTGAGTCAGTGATATGATTATTTAATACTATTTACACTTACATCTGCATGTCATAATCATGTAGTAGTTCTCTTTATTTCAACCCAATTGACACAAAGACAGTTTAACTTTACATAAGCCACATAAAGGCCTACTCCGCATGCAAATATATTTACCTAAATCACCTACATGACAAGTGCATACAGTGTGCACAAAGAATTGGAATGAGTTAAAATATACAGCACAATGTCTATTCTTATGAAATGCAAGCTCAGTACTTGACAAACTGTAGCCTACAATTATTTTTTCATAGCCTTTAAAGAAATTTAAATTTCACTGTCTCCAAACTGAAAATTGAACCAAAAACACACTGTTTGAAAGGCAGATGCCAATCTGAACATTAAAGTTTAAAGTTAGTTTAAGCATGAAAGAATTTAGTTGCGGATACTGTGGATGATACTGTTGAGGATGTTGTGGATGATACTGAGGGAGGTCAAAGAAGTCCCTCAGTATCAGGAGAGACCACACATGCTCCACCCAAGCAGTGAGGACAAACTGAGAGAAGAAACAATTTATCCAAATGAGTTGTGTTACCAAATGAGCTACTGAGCCAATGCAGCAATTTACTTAAGTAAGTTACTGCTCAGATGAAAGCAAAATGTAAGAAATATACAAATATTGCCAATGCAATCACATCGCAAACATCATCACTACATAGACCAACCTCTCGACAGTGATCTGAATGCTGACTTCTCCTTTAATGATCAGATCTTGAGCGTCCTTGTGACGCAAACCTGCAGTAGATGTTCCGTCAATGTTTGTGATGACATCACCGATGAGTAAACCACACCGCGACGCAACACTGCCTGGATTTATCTGAAATTATTTAGACAATTTAATAAAAGAAAATTGTACTTAAATAATAAAAGATTAATAAATTAATTAATTAAAGAAAATTTGAATCTTTGTTACTTTTATTTATCTTAAATTAAAAAGATATAATTTTTTTTGTTAAACTTGTACAGAAGTGATGGTAGTATAAAACTTTAACCTGTAAGATCTCAGATTATTATCCCTTGTGGACTACAATGTTTAACAGAAAATTTGTGATCATTAGTAAAGTGTTTAATTGACAGTGTCATCGTCGATGTCATCTTGAATTGTAGCAATATTTTCAATTTTACCGTTTTAATTAATTCATACTAAACTTGAAATAATAAAATAACCAGCCAGCATTATGATGAGATTTTACAATGGTGCATGTAAATGGCCATAAATCTCTGTTCAAAATTTTACTCCATACAATATTCAATTCATAAATTTAAAGTTCAATATCCTAATTTTAAATATTTACAGTTATCAAGCTTTATATCAAAGAAGTAATTAATGTAAATAAATGGAAGATCTCGCAATGCATTAAGAAATAAAACAATAACTATAAAACAGTTAAAGTCTTTAATCTGGATACCAAGATCAAACATACAAAACAAGTCTTGAATGTATCAAACTTTCAGTAATGCCAAGACGTGTCAGAATCTAGAATAGACATAACTGACTTTAAATAGCAATTAAACAGTCATTTACAGGCAAATAAAAACCAGTATTACACTGTTAAGCAAACTTGACTTCAAACTTATAACAGTGGCTAATATAAAGTAGCAATTACTGAGACACTTCATACCATTAAGCACGCACTAAACTATGCTCTATTTGAAGCCAAAACTCCCTTTAATGTAACAAAGTGAATAAATATCATTTATCATATAAAATGAGATACAAGCAATGATATATAACTAATCATATTTTATAAGTAACACCCATTAATAGATGATTAATCCTAGAGGCTTATCAACTTAATATTTACTTATGTGTATTCTTCAACTTACCCTCACTACCTACACTAGGTGTTAACCAAGAATAAACTTTAAAATAAATTAAATAACTTCTAAGAAATATTCGCAAGATAATTCTAAAGCAATGTACCCAAATTATATCATTCATATTAATTGAAACAAAGCACTCAATACTTATAATGTAAATACCAGTTCTATGCTATTGCTGACTAGTGTGCCTGATATACTTCATGAAGCCATATGGCAGCCAAA
This sequence comes from Oconnorella tubifera, assembly GCA_034700105.1. Taxonomy (NCBI): domain Eukaryota; kingdom Metazoa; phylum Annelida; class Clitellata; order Enchytraeida; family Enchytraeidae; genus Oconnorella; species Oconnorella tubifera. The sequence continues at coordinate 3,151 of JAQIXG010000551.1, forward strand.
ACAGCAGCAAATATTAAGCACTGTAATGCTTGCCATTGATTATTTTCAATAGATTTCATAATAAAATAGTGCATATTTTAATTTTTTAGAATATCTTAATGCTGATTAATGATAATAATCTTAATTATAGAATGATAAAGTGTTAACTTGTAAGAAAGGATTGTGTTATGACTAAACTTTAAAGGCTTGTGGCCAATTCAAGGAAGCACAAATATGTACAGATTCTATACTTCAGTGCCGAATACTTAGAATAAGTCTTAGATTGTGTGAACTGACACAATGCTTTCATGTTTAGTCACAAGTTTATCTAAAACCAGATGATGACAAAGTCTAAGAAAGTAACTACAATAACCGTGCACCTTGCACATTTTAATCAGCATGTAAAAGTGTAAAAGTGAACACCTAGTGCGCAAGGCAGCGAGCCGGAAGTAGTAATAAAGTTAGGTGAGAATTAGGCAGGGAGGGGAAAAGTCACATGACTTGTACAGATAAAATTAGTTTTAGCAGATTTTTGGGAATTCACCACTAAAATTAAGATATATATATAATCAAACAACTATTACCAATTTACTAGACATTTTGCACACTAACAATCATAATGATATTAAAAATTAATAAAAACCTGCTAAATATTCATAATAATTTACACAAAAATTCAAACAATTATCAAATTCCTGAAACACAGTATAAAAAATCTGATACTACATAAAACATCGTTCAGCCAGTTACATATACCACAATCTGGTCTTGAACAAAATTACAATTCATGTAATTTTCTTCATTTCCTTCTTACAATTCATGTAGGGTAATTCTAAACCTACCCTGATCCTATACAATATTGTATAGGATCAGTAATGTTACAATTGTAATGTTACAATTGAATTGTAATGAATTGTAATGTTACAATTCATTCTAATTGTAACATTAGAATGAATTAGAATTACTAGAATTAGTGAGCGTCAAGCGTCTACTGGAAAACTTTGAAAAAATCTAAGAATCTCACCTACCCGAAACTCGTCTACAAATAATCTATCCTACGTAGAAAGTCACCTACTAACTAAAAAACTTTAAATTTAACGTAAATTTAACATAATTTTGAGTTTTTAATTACCTCATCCAATGACGATTTCTAAAGTACTTGAAATCGAAAAAATAGTTTAAACTCTTAACAAAAGTCCTAAAAGTTGAGCATTACACAAATAATAAGGTACACATTCGTATGTGACCCATTGTCCCACAAAAACTACATTGAATAAAATCAACATTTTCTATTAAAATAATCAATTTAAAATTAATTTTATTAGCTTTTATAAATCCTTACCCGCTGAACTGTGAGGGGAGCACCAAAATCCTTTCCCCCCTGCAGACGAAATCCCCAAGGCGTCGAGCTGTCACTCTTTACAAGATTGATTACAGTTGGCATAATTAAAACTAATCCTTCTTAATATAAAACTACTCGATTATATTTAAAATTAATTAAATAAATAAACAAAAAATCTATTTGTTTACTTGATAAATATCCGGGATGAAAAACTAGATACATAAAAATTTTATCTTACAGGCCCACTCACTCAATTCTGAGTCAGTCACTCAAAGTGATAACAAGTGAATGAATATTCACTATATTCTATATTCTGGTATTATATATTCTGGTACTATATTCTGGTATTATATATTCTGGTACTATATTCTGGTATTATGCTTGATTAGGTGGTAATATCTTTGCAATAGACCCATTATTTTATTTCCATTTCATAAATTCTGTAATCAATGCTTCAAAAATTCGAATGCAAGGGACTGAAATTATCGAATTCTTTAATCACTAATCACAAACTTGAGTGTAATTTCCCTAGTTATGAATGTAATACACGGAAAAGCAAAATTATATTTTTAATAAAGCAAGCAAACACTCGGGTCAAGAATGTGTAGTGAGATACTAGATTTTCTGAAATGGGAATGGTGGGGGATGGGGGAGTAAAAAACAATTTACTAAAAATTAAAAACAGTAATAGTTCTGTAATAGTTTATTATAACTTAGTTCGTACAATTACATAGGCTTGTTAGCATGCATTTCTTTAATAACATGATTATTAAAAATGATTATTATATTTAAAAACTTCATGCATTGAACAAATTAAAAAGTCCCCAAGTAAAATTGTATCAGTGATTAACTTAGTTAAATATTAACTTTACTAATCACGATTTAAACAAACTACGAAAACATTCCAAATATCAGTCACAGGTTCAAGATTTGACAGATAATAATCTAATATAAAATATTATCAATACTTCTAATCCGTTTGTTTTTGCATGCATAAAAATCAAAGTAGCACTTTTAAAGATACACAAGTCCAACAATGCACAGACGAGTTAGAAAGTTTGACATTTCAAGAATTAAAATTCCAAGATTCTCAGTTCATAGATCAGTTATTGCTGCAACAAGACTGTTTGTAAAGTTTAAGTATTTTCTCGCTGACTAGAGACAGTGGCACACTCTGATCTAGCCTCACGTACTGACCCTTGCTGATTCTAATTATAGACAACAACTCGGGAGCAACTTCTGCGATTAGTCTCAAGTGAGATTCCGTTTCAACTGAAATAAATCATAATTCATTCTATTCATATCTTTGCTAAATAATAAGTGCATATAATGATAATATAAAAAACAATATTTAAAATAATGTAATAAAAGTTTTTCTTTGTTCTTTTTTGCTGTAAAAAAGAGCACGATAGAAAAACTACATTTCATTATTAGTAAAGTTTAACATCATATCAAATCTATCAGTTATTTAACACAGAGAAAAATTACCAGTTTTTAGTTAATCGAATTACAGCAATATTCAATGAATACGAGACAAATATAATGTAACATTAGAATGTAACATTACAATGTAACATAACGCTGGTAAACATAACGCTTGTAAACAGTAATGTTTACAAACTGTGAACAATAGATTGGCAAAGTCTATCTGAATTCGGATGACCGAATAAAATTATAAAATTATTATATTTAAAGTCAGAAGAAATGCAGACCCGGATTAAGATAAGATTTGTAACTATCAGCCAGACATTTACAACAGTCTTCAAGCAATAAAGCTGGCTTCTTTTTAGTTACAAACTGTCTGTGATTCCATTTGTTAAAGAATTTAAACATATTAATCATTAGAAGCCATTATTACATTAATATTACATCAATAACACTGCAAAACTTTTTCAAAATATCCGTTTAGAACATTAGCAAAAAAAACCATTCCTTTTATATATGTTGATTGATGAGTTTCACAGAATATAAAACGTTTATTCTTTAGTCAATTTTTAAAATATTATTTCATGAATTTGCACTAATTATATCTAGAAACAATTATATCCAAAACAATATAACATAAACTTAACGCATACTTGTGGGATAAATCCATCAATTATCGAATATTTATATATTCAATTTCGCGTGAGCATAACTGAGTAAATCCTGCTAGTATACAATATACATAAATAAATACACACTATATACAATAAAGTAGAAGATATAGTGAAAATACTATAAAAAACAAGATGGCCACTGCATACTACAAATCAAGATGGCCGCTGTGTAAAAGGATACCCTCTAAGTATTCTAATAAGTTCTGGAAGTCGTTCAAGCATAGCAAGGCGTTGTTCTTGTTCAGTACTTCTTGTCATTTCTACTTCCTGTTTGCGTTTTTCCTTTTCACGAATCTAAACAACAAGCATACGTGGTAATTATATGAAGTCTACATTTGAGTGATCGGTATGACGCACCAAAAAGATGTAACACGTTTTATCGTAATGAAAAGATTGATGATCTTTAAAATCATCCAAAGATTTATAATTATACATTGAAATAACGTCCAAGTAATAAAATTTTAAAATAAACTTACAAAATAGAAAATCTAACCTGCAACATTAAAAATAACAAATTTTTAACAGAAAAATTTCTTATAAAATTTCAAAGATAAAAAACCCGTTAGTTAAAAACAATGTAAAATATTTATAAACAGCATTAATAAATAAATTTTAACTACCTTATCGAGTAACGACTGGGGAATGCCTTTGACAGCGGGTGAGGACGGAACGGAAAGTGATGCTTTGATTGGATCACTGCAAGAACTTGAAGTAAGAACTGACGAATCAGGATCAACCCGACTTTTAGTATTCGTAATGTTTGCTGATTTTAAATTAGCAACTTTCTCCAAAGCTTTTTTCAACTGTCAAAACAAATACAATTCGTATAGAGAGATACAAGTCTACTTAGCATTGATCAGTAAGACTACAATATTGGTGATAATATTTATTATCACAGCATTGTTTTGTATTTGAGCTTATAATAGACAAACTATTATAAAATGATAAAACATATAACACTTGCAATGTAATGAAACAAAAAAGAAATAAAATGTCATTTCAAACTTCAGTTCAAAGTATAAAATTATTACTAAATAAAAAATGATAAATAATATAACTTGATATCTTTCATTAAGTTAAAATAAAATTTTAAAAACGATGCCATAGATTTTTAAATTAAATTTTCAATAACGCAGTTCTAATGACGAATAAAAAAACATATCAAAATTAATGTGCTGGGAACTTTTCCTAAAAAGGAGACATTTTCCTAAACCCTTTATAATTTTTTAACTTATGTCAATTAAATTATTATTTGTAATACTTACGTAAACTTTCATTTAAACTCCTTATTAAAACGAATAAACTAGATTCTAATAAAAATATCTACTTAAACATAAAGCTAAAAAAGTATAAACTACGTTAAATTAGATGTCCTTACAATAGGATTAAGACTCTTGTTATTTATTCTCGCTTCTTCCAGAACTTCCCCCGCTGTTCTCAGTATTTTTTCATCCGGGGACTTAGGCAACTCAGAGGGAAAGATGTCAGGCAATGCGTCGACGTTAAACTTTGGATGCCAACGAAGTATCTTATCGTCTTGATAATTATCACCAAAATTCAAACTTGCAAGAAATTCCTGGTGAAAATAAACGAATAATAAATTAATTTCAATGCAGTATAAGATTTGTATTATAGAGAAATATTCTATTTAGTGACAAATTGAATGGAATTCTATTCAGTGACATTTACTTCAAGTATATAATGTCAATATTCTATCACTATAATACATAATAAAAATGTACAGAAACTAAGTGATGAGTGAACATTAGATTTTTAATGAAGTCACGCAAATGCAATTCCTTCAATATTTTCAGATCAAGCGTATATCAAAATATTAAAAATCTATCTATTAATATATGTCATTTTGAATATTAAAAAAACTTGATTCAAATAAAATGTAAAAGAGACCTTATGATAACGTTTAACAACTGAGATGAGATTTGCATAGAAAGTAGATCGTCTTGATAACAGCATCCCCAAAGTAAAGACTTTCCTATCTTTTATATTCTCAGACTGTTCAACTTTCTTGTTCTTCATTCCTTCATCAATCTTATCTTCACTTAGATTATTTGAATCATCTGTGACGAAAAAAACGCTTCACACTTTAGTTCATAATTGTTATTTAAGAAAATACAATAAATACAAATCTGCAAGAGCAACTTTAATTTTATACTATATAAGCAGGAAGTAAATAAATAGATTAAAATCTAAATCAGTTTTAATAATTAAATTCTAATGAAAATAGATCGGTCAACCAATACCTAAGTTAGCTTCAACAGTCAGCTGATATTGTGAAGTTTTTGTTCCGGCTTGATGCAAGTTCTTTTCCTGCCTGAATCTATAAGCCAGAGGATAAACTGTCTTAATCTGGCCTAGATGCTTTACATCAAAAGATCTACAAACAAATATCAAAATCTTTCCTGACAAAAAAGTATCAATTTATTAACGAAAATTTAAATTAAATTTCACAATGCAAAATGAGATTAAAATCTTATAAAACTTATTTAAAAAATAGATTTAATTATATTTATTATATTTATAGCTTAATAGTAAATAATATATCCGTTATTGAGATGTTAAATATCTTAAACGTAATTAACAAGTTAGAAATTATCTGTAGATGATCAAAATATCTAGATTAAAAAAATTAAATTACATTAAAAAATTTAAATCGATAGCTCATAAATAAACAACTAAATAACTGATAAAGTAAATGTATAACAAACCAAATAGCTTGATAACTAGCCCATCATCACTAATAAAACTACACAACTTATTGCACAATTCATTCAATAAATATATAAAAGAATAATAATTTTGCTTCAATGGATAATAAACAAAGTAAAAAAATCATCAGATATAAAACACAAACCGTTTAGTCATAGTCTGCACAGCATTTGATAGCTTCTGTAAAGTACACACTTCAGATCTCTTATGCAACATGCTGACTGCGGTGTCTGCACTTATAAACAGTTCACGAAGAACTTGATAGGAGAGGGGAAGGGTTAGCGTCGGGGGGATTGGTGCAGCAAGATTGTGATAACGTTCAAATGCAGCCGGCTTTCTGAATACATAAGAAATTTCATTTCTTACTTCGAGTATATATAATAGATTATATATACTAAAAGTAAGAAATGAAACATTTGTGATTAAATATAAATCAAATATCTAATGAAATAAATAAGTAATAAAAAGATATGTGATGAATGCTGAAGCGATCTTCACTATTCTGAGACTAACTACGCCCTTTAGCCAGATATTTAATTCCGTGTACAACCAAAATGGCCCAGACAATATGGCAGCCTCTACTAGTTCTTAGGGTTGGGGTTTGGGTTAGAATTAAAGTTAGGGTTAATATTAGGGTTAAGTTTTGGGTATTTCGGATTAGGCTTACTAAATGAATTCACGGGGTTGTTTTGTCAGGTTAATATATTCGGGGACATTTTGTTGGAGGTACCGTTTAGTTTTGCGGAAACATAACTAGAAATTCAAATATAATTATAATTGCTGATAAAATAAATCTCACTTTATATCGTCTGATTCTTCAGTTTTCGTTTCCTTTTCAATTGGTTTCTCATTCTTGATAGTCTTCTTTTTGTTCTTGAGATCAACTAACGCGCTCTTCTGCTCAAAACTTTTTAGTTTTTCTTTTAAATCGGCAAGACCACCACATTTAGCCAGTCTCAACTTTACCTCAGCTGCTGTCAATTTCTGCTTAAAAATTATTTAAAAAAGAAACAATTTATTAAATTTAGAACTCTACTTGTCAAATTAAAAAAATAAAAATCTGTTAAGTTTAGAATAACACTTATCAAATTAAAAAATTTAAATGCCAATTTTAAAATAATGGCAGCTGAAATAAATTATTAACTAATTTGATGTTAGTTAATATATCCCGATTTCAATTACTATAAACTTCAAAAATACAACAGGCTATCATAATTGCAAGTAATGTTGTTGTAAAGATTTATATAATTTTGATTGCGTATGAATAACTTTGAATGTAACTTTAACGCAACATCAGCAAAAAATACATAAATACAAAATTAACCATCATCTAACTAAGTATAAATACAAATTATATTAAATGAAAATCCTATGATTAAATGTAAATATTAAAAGCAATCACCCCTTTTTCTTCAGCAATTTTAATATCTCTTTCCATCTCCACTTTTACCGCGCTTGAACAAACAGGAATCATATCATCTTCAACTTTCATCGCCTCATTTTTATACGAAACTTTCTTCACTGTTTCTTTCGAATCCAGTTCACTCTCCTTACTCGCACATCCCGTAAATGTAAACACTGGAGGTTGTTCAATTCTACGCTGTTTTGGATTAGGCTTCAAAATCAGCCTCTTTCTGGCCGAATCACTCTTTGTAAGGGAATCCCCTAGAGCGGAAGTAGCTTCACAGAACTGATCAAAGTCATAACCCTTCTGGGGAGTTTCACATTGCCTACGAGGGACGATTACTTCTAGTTTACGCGTTTTAGTTACAGTTTTCTTACTGTTGTTTTCAACGTGAGATTCATCGGAAATAGTTTTTCTCTTTCGCGTCAAGCTTGCGTCGTCCGTGCGTTTGCGATTGGAAAAAAACTCGGTCAGTCTCTTTTGAGACATGATGGGAAATGAATTACTGCAATGGATAAAACGAACAAAAAATTAACATAAATACAAATAATTGGTTTAGTGAATATTAAATAACGATTGGTTATTTTACGAATCGATTCTGCCACACCAGGCCGCCTTTTATACATTACAAAAAATACTAAAAAAACTGTTATTAATATGCAACAATTTATACAATCGATTCAAATAAACAATAAAAAATATCTTACTATACTAAGTATAAATTTCATGCAATATAAATATTTATAAATAGAAATATTTGTTATCATTGATTTCCTTCAGGAAAATAAATTTGCGCCTATTTAAAAAACTTACAAAAAATCAAACCGGAAACTTTACGGTCTTTCTTCTTATTTTTGATATTTTGATTATGAATGAAATATGGTCATATAATAGATTAGGTATCTTGCATCAAGTTTTATGACATTTAGTGTAATGACACTTTTTGTGTCATAGATCTTATTTCTAATATGGCGTGTACATGAATTGCCCAAGTAATGTTTTAGCTTGGCCTCGGGCGTATGATTTAAAAATACTTTTTGATTAATCTGGTCGATAGTAAAGCATAGAGTTCGTGTACACTGTTTATTGATAAATCGAGAATATTAATATATGTGGAGAGTAGTTAGAGATAAGATAATAATCATATTATTGTCTGGAATATCTTCTTGACAAGAGACTTCCACTTTCTTGATTAATTTTTTACAATCCAGAAGTATGCTTTTAAAAAAGTGTAACGAAAAATTGAAAAAATATTTCAAGATAGATTGATAAAAAGAAATAAAAAGAGGCAATAAGAATGATAAGAAATTATTTGTGCGGCAAAAGAGATATCGCCACAAAAAATAAAAAATTTGTTTTGATTTTGATTAAAAAGTTCTTTTTCCGGTTCCTTTTATCGCCGATAAAATGGTTTTTAATTTGTTTTATTTTATTTATTTTTAATCCAGTTTAATCTCTTAGAAATTGAGTTAAATATTTAAGATCCTTGGCCTTAATATTTAATCCTATTATCATATTACGTTTTTATTGGATTTTTGGCCGAAAGAATAATTTGTAAATCAAAGCAATCTGGTTACTTTGTTCTGCAGGCTTATTATGTTTATTTTTTGTTGATACATTTTTATTTTTACAAAATTATGTAATTTTTAATTTATGTTTCTTTTTTCGTGTTTTTGTAAATACAAGAATCTATGTGTGAAATTTTAATATATTTAATATATTTATGTGTTACAATAAACTCAGTTTTTTTATTGTTTACACTAAAGTAAAATTCATCGTAAAACAAACATATCTTATCGATGTATTCGGTGAAGTTTTGTTCGTATTGATTATTATTATAAACCTGCTATTTTAAGTAATGAAATATTTCACTTGTGCTTTCAATGTACTTTCCAATTATAAATTGTTGGGTATTGAAATTATATTTTATAAATAACTTATTCAGCGAACAAGGATTTAGCTATTAATGAGTTATGTTTATTTTCCTATTTGGATGTATTTATTACAGCCGCATTTAGTAATTTAGCATAAGTTGCGTAATAATTGTGCTATTTTTCTTTCAGTCTGAGGCTGTAGCTACGATTCGTACTCGGAAATTTATCACCAACCGTCTGCTATGCAGAAAACAAATGGTATGAAAATTATTCATTTAAATTACATTTCTCAAAATGGTATATGATTATGTAATTCTTGCTTCGTACAATTTTGGTAAATCGTGATAAAAATGAAAATACCTCCAAATTTGAGTGATATTGCGTATTAGATTAAGTGTAAAATTCTTCGCTAATTGCTGTAGATACAAAGTTTGACAAAGTTTAATTTCTAGTTACAGTCTAATTACATTTTTTCTACCACAGTTCTCAATATTACCTACTAGGAAGCTATTTTGAGATAGCTGCAATATTTGATTTTATTATGCAACATTATATTTAGTTGTATCACTTTTTATATCTCTTTCTCTTTTGATACGTTGAAGATCGTGGATGTGCTGCATCCCGGGCGCGCTACTGTACCCAAGACAGAGGTGCGTGAGAAGGTTGCGCGCATGTACAAGACAACGGCTGATGTTGTCTTTACGTTTGGGTTCAGGACTCAGTTTGGTGGCGGGAAGACGACAGGTTTTGCTCTCATCTATGATAGTCTGGACTTTGCTAAGAAGTTTGAACCTAAATACAGACTTGCAAGAGTGAGTACTCATTGATTTCTTATAGAAATGTGTTTTGCATTAGTGTGGACATCTTAAAGGTTAACAATGATAGGATTAAATGGAATTATATTTCTTTGATCTAAATGTATTTACTCCAAAGACATTTTTTATCTTCAGTTGATTAATTGGTTCATGTTTCTATTATGGCATAATAAGCCTTTTTTTAAATTTCTGTGATTTTATATATTCTTCTTGGGGCTAAATTTGATCACTATTACTTGAACTTAACGCATTGGAATAGTGTGAAGTGAGAGAGAAGTGAGTGTGTAGTGGCTGGTAGGTGATGTTATGGCAGGTAGGGTAGAGTGAACAGAAGAGTCATAGCAGAATACTCTGTTGATCACACTTAGTTTCATTTATAATTATCATAAAGCATTATAAACTTATTGACAAGTATATCTAAAAGTAGCAAAGCGGATTACATGGAATAAGCAAGGATATTTTTACATGGAATAAGCAAGGATATCACGTTAATGTTATAATAGAAAAACAGTTTATAAAGCCTTTGTAGTTATTAAATACTGGAGCTGTACCGAATATTCGCTTTGGGGCCGAAGAGTGACTTAAATAGACTATTTTATTTGGATGAAAGGTTCACTGTGAACGAAGATGAATACTATAGTGAACAGTAGACTCTTGATAGTCTCTGAAGCTTGTTGGTCTATATGACGGTTAAGCTTAATTAATATACTGCTAAGTCTATTTACTATTATAGCCATAGCTGGACATTTAACTATAGCATTCGAACACTGTGCATTGCCCTACTATCTAGGCCAACTTTTGAAGCATTACGCATTTGTTTATGTTATTATTAAATTGTTTAAACTTAATGATTTGATATGACTTAATGATTTGATATGACTTAATGATTTAAACTTAATGATTTGTAATGATTAATGTTGCCTCTTTATTTCAGCATGGTCTTGTAAAGGTGACAAGAACAGCGCGCAAGCAACGCAAGGAGAGAAAGAATCGACAAAAGAAAGTACGCGGCACTAAGAAGGCCAAGGTGGGAGCAGCAGCAGGCAAAGGAAAGGTAAGAGATATATTTATTGCTATATATATATTTATTTAATCAATTTATTCATCACATTATTATATAAAATATTGCAAGATTATGTTTCATAAAGATTTGGTTAGTTTCCCAAGTGGACAAGAAATAAATGATTTGATTAGAAAATAGTTTTATTAATAATTCATATTCTGGAATAATTACAAAGCGTGCACATTTTAAATGTCAGAGTTCTGTATTCATAATATATTATTGAACATAAATTCAAGATTTAAAATAGTTTACTTTAAAAAAATGCATTTAAATATTGTAAATTTTGCTGAAACATTATCAATAATAAAAGGTTGCATTATGAAATATTTAATTTAGCATTTATATTTTCAGGTTTTAGAAATTTGTAATTTTACATTTATTAAAATAGTTTAATAATACGACTGTATGTTTTCTTTATGCAGTCAAATTTGGCTTAGTAATAATACGGTCATTTGCTAAGTTTAGTTTGAAATCTACTTTCTGCAAAATTTAACAGTTTTACTTACAAGTGCTAATGAATTAAGTATATTAAATTTGTATCCGTTTAGTTGTGTTAATTCTTTTTTTAAATCTGACTCTATGTTTGTTTTCTTGTTTTTCAGTAAACAGTCAGATAAATATTCTCAATATGGATTTCTAACTGCTTGGGTATTCTACTACAGCGAAATTATTTCAAAATTCAAGCATGCCTCTTAAGTGCTGACCTTTTCAGTTAATGTCTGGATTAATTTTTACATTCTTCAAATTGATATAGAAAAGAATGAATTAATATTGTATTGGAGTCGCGTCTTGATATTTAAATGAAGCCATATTCTAGTAGAAGTCTGTTTTTTTAATTTATGTAAAATTTAAACTACGGAGAAATGATTAAAGAAGTTCGATTGAAAGTCTGTTATATGCGGGTTGCTTTGTTAAAAGTTAAATCATGAAACTCGAGTAGTAGGCCATTTATGATTTTGTGCTTAGGCATATGCCATATTATACATATACGTACTTGCCTGTATATGGATTTATACTTCAGTTCATGATTTCTTTAAAAGAAACCATAGAATAAAATAGCATTAATTCATACAGAGAGAGTGAGAAGATTGATTCAAATTATTGAATCAATCTTAGCTTGTATTAAGTCCTCCTGACTATAGCTATAATATGATATTCTTTATTTAAATTCAATAACACCAGAAAGTCTTTTACAATTTATTTTTAATGATTTACATGCACAATAAATTAAATTTAGTAATTAGAAAAACCAGAATATCTTCAAACAACATTTAAGTTCTGAGGTCTATCATTTTTTCATGCTTAATACATATAAAACAATACGTGACAATTATAGAGATATTTTACAATTTTTAAATGTAGTCGCAAGTTTGCAAAAACTGTTGCATCATCTTTTGAAAGTTAATATAACATTAAAACAACAATTCTGCATCGACGCATATATAAATATACAATATAAAAGCATACAATAAACATAACAATTTAATTTCCTAAACTGTTCAATGTTCTCTTGACTAGAGACTAACTAGACTTCTGGTATTTTTTCTTGGCCAATGCCCACAAGTCAACGAATGGTGTGCTACTGTGACTAGGAACGAGTGGTATTCTAACTGCTCTCTTCACACTCGGCAGCTTAAGAATTATATTCTGTGTGAAACCATACACGCTTGAGATCATCCAATATAAAGCCATACACTGAATGCAAAAAAAAATAATCTAAAGTTTTCAAGCTTTGGTAGCGGAGTGGTTTGAGTGCTGGACTCAGACACACCAGGTCCAGCTTAGATTTCTATGAATACTCGCTATTGCGTTAACTTGCTGCACCCTTTAGTATTAAAGGTGCTTAAATTGACCTCCAATACATCCAAAAAATTGTTTATATAATGCGGTAATCCATGACATTAAGCTAAATTGAAATTTACAAAATAATTCAAGTTAAAAATGTAAATACAGTAACCAAACTCGAACGCATTTGTAACTTTAGATAAAATCTCTTTCAAAATCAATAACTTATCTAATAGGCTAAATATATACGAAATAAATGATTTTAATTTACTGCAAATTATAACTAAAACAAAACACATAGTCTTTAGTAACAAAATGTTTGTTTTTTTACTACCACGTTTAATTATCTAATTCTGTCATAACTGTTGAAATATCTAAAATATATATCATTCAGTATTCTTTGATAGTTTTCATCGACTTGACAAATACAAGGATCATCAATATTAATACACGAATGACAGTTATCCTTTATCTCAAAGCTCTGATAATTTGAGCTTACTTTATTCTATGTGCTTAACGAAAGGATCCTACTGGAAAAAAAAAATTAATTTTTTGCAAATCAAATGCAACGAATACAGACTTACACTAGGAACAGAGGCTGCAATTGGTAGCATGATGACAGTAAAACCACGCAGAGCATATGTTACATATTTCTGAAACTTTGTCGGAGTCTGAGCTCTAAGGTTGTGCATCTACAGAAAGAGAATATATACTATTAAGAATCTTCTCAACAATATTGAACTATATCACTAATATGAAATTATTGCATAAAAACGGAAACAATTAAGAACATTTTCAGTTATGCTTCCTCCATGGAAATAATTCAAGCTTTATATTTAATGTGCTTGCTGATCATTCATGAAAGAAAATGATTGAATGTTACAAAAATTGGCCGTTTACTCGTCACTTTGCAAGGCTATTTCACAAGATAAAGCTTGAATAATTTTTATACTAATGTTACATTAAGCAACATACAACTGTTTTCGCTTGCTAAAATTTATTTTTTAAACTTTAAAGATAAAGTATTTGTTTTACTATATCCATCAGAGAAATATCAGTAGAACTAAAAAGACAAACCTCAATGAGAGCAAGATTAGCCACACACAGAATAACGGGCAGAATAAAAGTTGTATCTGCAGCCAAGAGATTGCTGAACCATAAAATTCCTTCACTAGCAAATTCTGGGCAAATCACCGGTGTTTCTAAAAATATTAAAGATGATTTGCAATATTTGATATCATAATTACCTGTACAACTGATATCTATTTATCTAAAAACATCTCTTATTGGTTGTAAACTTCATCTAAAAAATGTCCATTCCCGAGATAGAGAATTCAAAAATTTCACTATCAAGATATTAAAATAGATGATGTTTTTCAGACAATACTAATGAAACTTTAAATAATCATTTAAAGATCGATGAATGTAATCAAAACAATGACACAATGTCCGATTCATAGATTTACATAGAAAACAAGATGACCTAGAAGTTTTTTGAAACAACAATAAAAGAATTTAATTATACAATTGATTGTAATATATAAACGTATATATATAATTGATGTTTGTTGACAATAAGACACTTCATTACTAACTGTCAATCAGAAGGTCATACCAAGTTAATGAATCCTACTACTGTTAATTAAGTTAATTACTTTAGATTCATTAAGCTTAATTCATTTAAATTAAGCTTAATTTCAACATTGTTGCCCATAAATAATGTCAATTAAGAACATTGCTATAAGATGCAACATATCAGTAAAACATTACAATCATGGAAAACAAACTCGAGACTTTTCAGTTGCAACTTCATCACTCTAATCACTTTGCTAAAAGCTTCACCAACTGACTAACTTATTCATAACAAAATAACTTTTGAACAAACACAAACCACTGCCAGAGATATGAAGAGCTCCAGCCATACTGCGTAGAGACAAAGACATACATATCCACATAGGAACTTGAATCCATGGAAGTACAAACTCTTTCTTTGGATGACAATTATCTCTTATATACAATTTCTCTACTAATCGCTTCATCTGTCATCAATAAAACAAATGCTAATGATGTAACACAAAATTCTTATTAAATAATACTTTCAATAGCATGCATAGCAGCTTTAATAATATAGCAACAGGTTATAAACAAATATAAATAAGCGTAATAAAGTTTATTTAGATTTGGATTATACAAATCAAAATTTCTCCTTTTTGCACAATTCCCTCCAAATCTTATTAAAAACTTGTGAATAGAACAATCTAGCAATATATAATTTAAACTGAATGTTCTCTGCAAATTTATCCATTCCAAGATTTGAAGTTTTGACATTAGCAAGATATAGAATAGTACGAATACATGTACGATGGAGAAAATCCTGGAAAAGCTGCTACGACGGGTATTAAATAAATAACTGGCACGTTTCAAAAAACTGATTTAATAATTTAATTATTTTAAAAATATCATTGTTGAACTGTGAAGTTGCTAAACTGAAGCATACAGTAATCTATAAATCAAAGAAGAAGCTTATTGTAATAATCCAGTTCAAAAGTAAATCCGTCTTAAAATCAAATAGCTAAAGCCTTACACATTCATTTTTGTCTAGATGTACTAAGAATCTACATTACAAATCTGTTGATATTTCTCTTATGATAGGCACGCAGCAATGAAGCTATATTTTATATACTAAATATTACTCGGTTTATAAAATTAATAATTTATTTAAAAATTTCATAAAAACTATAAACTAACATTGATTTTGTAATGCGCGGATGTCACTTTCTTATCCCACTTAAACTGAACACTCGCTTGTTTTAGTTCTTTATTTAGATCAGTTGCTAACTGTTTGATCTCCGGCTGCATCAGTTCTAATCTAGCGCTATTCCGTAATGAATAGATCATGAGAGGCAAAGTTATGAAACTACGCAGTAGCACTGTAGTGAGAGTAATAACACCCCACCACGGTAAACCCGACCAATCATGAAGCGCGATAAGAAACTGTTGAGTCGTTCCTATTGGTGCAGATTCGAGCGAAAAGTAGTTTTTATAAGTTAGTTCGGAAATATGTCGTCGTTGATTTGTAAGGGGAAAAAGTGTGGGAGAGATTTTGTCTAGTAACTTTACGTTATAAATATGATGAGATAAGTAAATGAATGATGATAGAGGTCTAGTTGCATATCGTAAGTATGCCATTAAAACTGATCTACAAATGCAAATATAGCAAAGACATTAATAATAAATAATAAATGTTTGTTTAATTGATACAATGCGATCAAATGGTCGCACGACTTGTCGACTGCAAAGTTTGTTTTAAATATTTATGATAAACTAAAATAAATAATCAAAACGAACGCATTTAAAAGATTCACTGACTAATTGCAAACCTCTTCTCTGTGATTATTGAATAAGAGTTGAACTTGGTCACTCTGGTGACAATGCTGGATAACGAAACGCGTCCATTAATGTCTTAATCATACAAAGGCAGATTGCCTATTTTGTAAAATTAGTTTTGGAATCTCGCCCATTCAATAAGTCAAGCAGTAAATTGCATAAAAGTAACAAGCATTATTTGTATTGACACTTTACATTAAAATAATAAGGTTGGCCTCTATCTTAAATCATTACTATATCATTATTCGATTTAATTGTTAATTAATTACCTACATAAAAATAATATAAATAATCAAAGTTTGATATTAAACATAATCTGGTCATACAAAAGTCTACAGAATTTTACGTGCTATAAATCCACAAGCTTTCTGACGAACAGCTACAAAAATATGGCTAATAATTTAATTATTTATAAATCAGATAGAATGGTCTGTTAGGGCCTAATTAAACAAACAGAAAATTGACACAAAATTGTCTTTATATTCTTTGTAAATGATTTGAAGCAAAAATAATAATTTGCTAATGAGCGATATAAGAGAAATTATCATTTCTAAGCCAGAAATTTATCCCGTGCAGTTTAATATTATTATAGAACTGAAATAATAAATAATACAATAATAAGCAATATATAAAACATATGAAGCATGCTTTTATACTTATAAACTTTTTAAGCATACTTTTTAAACTTTACTTTTTTAAATATTAATTGAAATTTATATTTCTTAAACTTCAATCAGCTGATATAAATTGATGCATCTTCTTTAATTTTTTGATATTGATGCGATATTTTCAGAATAACACCCACATTAAAGGTAATCATTTGCTTTTAGTATCCAATTGCATGTTTTTTGTCTCTAAATACATGTATCCAACTCGAAAAATCAGTAAGATCGTTACAATGGAAAAGTTTCATCACTAAATTCACATCCTTAACGATACAACAAAAAATTGACCTCCAATGGAGGGGGTATAACCGTATAACCTCCCCCCTACCCCCTTCCAACGCCACTGAGTCGTTTATCTTCCTTCATAAACAATGAACGGATGAAAATTGACTAATTCGCTTTTATAGGGTTGTCGTCAAAATTGTCTTCTCCGTATATGTGTATTTAACATTGCAAGAGGGGGCGTTATGCCGCTATACAAACACAGTTTTACATTTTGAGTTTTGAGAGGGGAGGCGATCTCATCCCCCCCCCCCCCCGCTCCTATGGATCCGCCACTGCGCAGCTGTTGCCTTATTATTGCAGATATTGCAGCAGCTATTGCAGTGACTGCGTTAAGCTATGAAACATCGTGGAATTGCAGCTGTGCAGCTGCTGCATAAGCTTTAAGCAATGCCTTATAAGTCCATAGCTAAGCCAAGCAGTGCTTCTGTCAACACGACCATTATTAATGTAGAAATATTATTATTGTTCATCGTTAAGATTAATATTAATCGGATAGCTTAAAGTCGGCTTATTGCTATTGTAGGTAGCTGTGTTATCATTTTGTTTTAGACTCTAAGCATTAGTCATAGACCTATCATATGCCTATTTTAACATACTGTAATTTCTATAATTGATAAACTGATTTTAAGTCAACAGCAATAAGCATGGGCACAAACATTGCACAAACAATTATATAAATGTCAAGAGGAATTAATGCAATCAGTAATAGTAATTTAGAAAATTTGAGTATATGCTGAGCAAATTCATTGTGAAGATTTTGAGAATTAGGCCTCTAATATACATTAAATCTGAAATTTGATATATGATATCATTGTTTGATCTTCAAATGAATATCCAAATGATGAATTTACTCTAGGTTTATGCTTATCCTTTCATGAAATATGAATTCATTTAATCTATCTTCATTTTGTTTCAATTGCTTGTAGTAAAATGAAAATTACTTAAAAGTTGATATTTAATCATTTTGTTTACAGGTTAGTCAGTTAAATGGCGAAAGATACGATATATTTGTGCAACTTTAGAGTGTCAGTTGATGGTGACTGGTTATGTCTACAAGAACTGAATGATGTACAGCTAGATACTCTTACACAGTCGATTGAAGATAGTATGATTCTTTTTAAATCTTTTAATAATCTACATCTTTTATTTGAACGCAGATGTATTAAAATATTACAAATAGTTTTTTTAATAGCCTTTCGTTTCCAATATTACTTTGCTTCAATATTATTTTAAGTTTAATATTACTATAATTTCAATATTACTTTAACATTGAAATTATATTAACTACGAGTAATTAGTTATTTTCACTATTTTAGGATCACGCAAAAATTTTAATAATTTTTCTCGCATTGTTAAATAAAATATAAAGAATTTAATAAAATGTTTAGAGGGTCAAATTCCAGTTTATGATACTGAGATCCTGAATTATAGGTCTGCACTTGTTCAAAATTGAAAATAAGTTGATTTCTATCGATGGTGTAGATTCTATTCAACCAATTGCAAATTTAGTCACTAGGAAGCCATTCCCAAAGCTAATCCTACCCGCTAGAGTTAAAATGATTTCAGTTTTTGCAAAGCGATTAAAGCATGCCTTTAATCGCAAAGGGATTAAAGGTATGCTTTAATCGCAAAGCTATTGATGATGAAGCACAGTTTCAGTTAAAAGCATTACCATTTTGAAACACTGATACTATATCAAATTTTAGCGAAACTTTTTAATGAATTAAAAAGTTTTTATCGTGTTATATTAAGGTCGTGATGCTGTAACCATTGAGCGATGCAATTTAGTGGATGTGTTTAAGTTGACGATAAAGGAATTACTTGACTCTTCATTGTCTCATGGACGTATGCTGGATGATTCTTATGGTCCATTGCAACAGTTCTTTCTTATATTGGAACATGTATTGCGGCATCAAATTAAGCGTGAGTTTAAATAATTTCAATATACCATGACAGCTCATTATTGCGTACATTATTTAAATATTTTGACGTGATAGACGTTGTAGATATTTGTTAGAATTGAGCAATTATAAGGAATGAACAATCTTGTGGCACTGTGATTTCTATTTTGTCAGAACAGAACATAAAATGTTACTAGTGGCACCTGTTATTTTTCAGCAAAGAAAGGATTATTGCAAGACAAGAGAGAGTTCTGGCCTGTGCTAGAACGAGTAGAGAAGCGCATGCATGAGGCTTCAGACATAACAACCAGTGTCAGGGAGATGCCAAAAATAAAGTATGCAAGTTATCATAATAATTAAAATTAAGTTATAAATTATAACCATATCAATTAAATGCTTATAATTTGATATTATACTTTGAGGGGTTTTTGGTGTCCACAACCTCTCATAGTTCCTGGGATATCCACTAAGTGTAAGAAAAATTGCTGATTTTAGTTTTAAAATTGGGTTTTAAGTGTAACACTGTGCGCATGTAATAAGCATCCAAGATGGGATCCATACTAAATTTTTACACATTACACACACCTTTGTCAAATTTAAATCTAGAATTTTGAAAGTATTACGGTGATACTGGCTAGGCGATACCAGCACAAATCTGAATGAAAATTTATAATTCTGAACTCATTGAAGTGAATGGCTGAAATTATTTTAATAGTTAATCCAGTAATATGCATTTAATAAAAAAAATTTTTTAAAATAATTTCAGAACTCCATTGGGGAAAGCCAGAGCATGGCTTCGTCTTGCTCTAATGCAGAAGAGGCTTCCAGACTACTTCCGTTTGCTTGTAGACAGACGTGATGAAGTTCTTGTGTCAGTTCTTGTTTTGTTATAACTATAGGCATATTTCAGAAAAAAATCAGGGGATTCCAAAACGCTGAACACCATTTGTGTATCATTAAATAATATAGCACATAGAATGTAGGTTTAGTTTTCGAAGTTAAATATATAACTTTGAAAATAAACCTATATTTTATGTGCTATGTACACAACCATCATATAGTGGCTTAAAACTTTTCTCTACTTTTGGGGTAGTTGAAATCAAGTGTCGACTGTAATTTAATTTTTCAATAAAAAATATAGAATTAGAAAAAGTCTTAGAACTGTATTTCTTTTTATCAAGAAAATAGTGTAAATAGTCAATTTGTCATTTGTTTAGTTTTTATAGATAAGGAGGATGCGGGGGGGGGGGACTGATAAATTTTCTGCCAGGCACATATAGTTTTTGATCTAAAGATTTTTTGATGATATGAATCAAGTAAATGAAGAAGTGCTTGATATGCCATCAAGAAATACACAGCTACACATTGAAATGCATAAAGCAAGAAATTGTTTTTCCAGTGATATGTATGAACCTGGAGCAGTAATGTTAGAGGAAGAAGCTCAGATCATCAGTGGCTTATTAGTTGGACTAAATGTTATTGATTTCAACATTGGTATCAAAGATGAAGATTTGGATCAACCTGTATGAATATTCATATCACAGTACTTTTTTAAGTTACGGTTTTCTTTTGGAATGAACTAAAATGTTAATATAAATGCTAATTTATAATTTTAGTTTTATTATGGTTTTACAGTAGTATCGTATATTTTTTAACTTTATAGATTGTATTGGAGGAAAGATTGGAATTTTTATCAACATTTCAGTTTTTAAATATTTGCAGTTTTCTTATATTTTCTTTTGAAATTTTATGTAGATGGGAGTGATTGACTTTGGCTTGTATCTAAGAGATGTGAATCAGCCTGCCATTGCTTCTCCGATGGAAATGAGGTTTTATTTTTTCATATTTACTGCTATCACTATTTATCCAGCACTGCCAGATTTTCGATCCAACCTCTTGTCCTGTAATCATGGTGGTTTTATTATTCAAATTTGAGCATTCCTTAAATTAGAAAAGTTTGGTACTCAGGGGTCTACGTGTTTTCATTTCATGAGTTAGCACATTTGTATGTTTATAAATAATATTCATATTTCCATTCCTAACATAGGTATCATATGATCACTTTAATAATAAGTTTGACTTTTTTAATTGATGTCATAGCGTTGATTTAATGTCGTTATTTCTGTAATTCTTTATCTTTAGGTACATTTTGATTTTTGAGGTACAAGTCAGTAATTTAAAAGAAACACTTGTGTAATAAAATATTTTTTGTAAGTGGTAAAGCATGCCTATAATTTCTCATAATGAGGCTTCTGGTAATGTTTTCAAACGTAACTCAAGAGCTAGGTGCTTCTGTTAGTTTCATGTTAGCCACATGCTGCAGTTGGATCTTAGTAATAATATTCTTTTGTTTTTCTTTGAATGTTTCAGTCGAGGAAGTCAGCAAATGGCAGCCATCTTAGATCAGAAGAATTATTTAGAAGAGTTAAATAGGCATTTGAGGTCAGCTTCTCATTTCGTAGAATTTTTACTTACAAAAATATTTTTTAAATATTTTATAATTGCTAAAATCTATCAGAGATTAAAATAAGTATATTTGCATCAATAGTTATTAACTTTTATCGGTGATTAACTGTAAATGGGATCAATTGTCAATTTTTTTAAATATTTTCTAACATGCTAATTTTTTGACTAACATGCAGAAATTTGTCATAATATCATGTTTTTTTATCAGTTGACCCTTTCGTAAATTCAAAAATACTGAAAAGTTGTAAATAATTTGTTGATTGGAGCTATATGTACCCCAACCCCTTATCTTAATCAACAATGTGTATAAAAATGTTATCAACAACTGATTTCAATTTTTAGTCATTTTAAATTTATTTCAAATAAATATCATAATTTGCACAATATTCATGACACTTTTAAGTTGCACGATGTGCAATATCTTACAGTGCCACAGTGAGTAACTTACAACAGAAACTGGAAGGCTGGCAGACTGCTCACACATTGATGAAAGAAGACATTGCTATTGCTAAAGCCAATATAATCCAACTTCAGCAAGAAAACAGTGTACTCAGAGCAGAGAAGGAAGCTTTATTAGACGAACACAGAAAACAACTGCAGGTTAATATGAAAATTTAATGGCTAGGCTTCATAGGCTTCAAAAAATAACTGGATGAGTTTACTAAAAAATTGTTGATTAGTTGTATTTGTTAGACACAAAACCCTGCTTCATAATATGATTATTGTACTGAGTGTGCAAATACCCAATAGCACTTGGACTCTTAGCACAGTGCATTAAGTAATTTTTCTTTGATTTTGATGAGGCAAGCAACTGACACCTTGAAGCGATTTAAGTTTATAAAACAGGAGTACAAATTTACAATATATCAAAATGTAAAAAATAATAAGTATTTAGTTATTACTCTGCAAATTTTAGATCATTGGAAGATAAACACAGTAGGTTATATTATATTATTTAATTATGATTTGAATTATTGACTACAATATTGTGTAGTCTTTCTAACATTATTTACTGTACTTTGAGAAGCCTAGCTGACTTTAAGAAATTTCGTTTTATTTACCATATAATTTACACTGCTGCAGACTGCACAGGAGGACATTGATACAGAAAGAGCAACGTATCAGATGTCTCGTCAAGGTTTAGATACCATGTATCAAGATATACAGCAACGACTTCATTACGAATCTCTTAATAAACAGGTTATTAAGTTATAACCAATTCCTAATGCATTGTTTAGATTATTAAATGCTAAATTTATAATTGTTATTGTAATTTTAAAAATATTTTTCACTTCAGAGAGAGCAATAGACTAAATAGTAGACAATCTGAAGATTTAATTGAATCAATGTTGATAGCTTATTATGTTTCATTAGTTGGTGGTATCTTGGCTTCGCATCAGTATTAGAATTCAAAGGCTGATGACAAAAACTCATTCAAATTACATACAAAGACCTCGAATGACATCAATATCAATATTTGATCACTACAAATCAGAGATGAAAATTACATTTCCAGACACTGAATTTGAAGTTTTTTCTGTTATTAACACCAATGCAGGCGTTTTTTGTAGCAAACTTTGGCATGTTATATGGCCTATTATCCGTTGCTATAGTATTACTATAATAATTATGTCAATATCAGTCATATTTAATATGTAAAATACATTGTAATAAAATATTATAGTTCATTGTAATACAGATTGCTGGTATTACTTTGACAAATATAACTAGGCTAACTCGTCTCCAGCATCATCTTCATCAGTGTCGTACTTGTAACTAACATTAAATGTTCATTTTAATACAGGTTAAACATTTTAAACTTTCACATAAGTGGATCAAAAAATGAGTTTATTGTATTTTTATTTATTTCATAAATTGTATTCAAATCCGATTTTATATCTGATTACAGGATTTAGAGAAAGAGTTAGAACAACAGCTTGTGGCGCGTCGCGAGTTAGAATTAACTTTACGATTGCTAGAAAAAGATTCTCATGCTAAACAAGCTGTGATTCAAGGATTAAAAAATCAACTTGATCAAGCTACTTTACTAAACAAGGATTTGCAAGCCAAGTTGCAGATTTCATAAATAAAATCTGCAACTTGGCTTCACTCTTTGCTGTGAGGGTGTTCAAAATAAACGTAAATTCATTGTAATGTGGCTTGAAGTAAATTTAACACATTTTTAGCGGTGTTCATTGTAAAAATATATAAATAAGCCTAAGTAAATTAAAATTTTATTTACCATAAAACATTAAAGAGTTTTACTATTGTGTCTTGTACAAAGAGTTTTAACATTTGGAGTTTATTGATAACTAAGTTGCATGAAAAATTCAAAGTTTGGATAAATAGAATATTGCAAAAGTAAAATAATTTCAGAACAACTGTGATCAAATACTAGTGCATAGTGCACTACAAAAATATAGCTAAATGTACTAAGCAAATGTGATTGTGCATGAAATGCTTACTATGGTGTCAATAATTTAGTCAGAATTAGACCTATTACAATCATTTAATTTTAAGCTTTTGCTATACAGTGTACGCTGTAAATTTGAAAGCTCAATTATATACTTACACTGTTTATTTACTGATGTAATTTATATTATTTATCTTAATAATGCATATAATTAACTTAATTGATTGAATAAGTCTGTCATTATATCAAGTTACCTCATTTCATTTGTTATACGATCAGAGGTAATGCTTAAGATAATTGTGTTATCTGCTAAGACTTCAAAATTTACAAGAAATCTAAACTAGTCAATAAAATGTTTCTAATCATGCGAATATAATTACACTTTATCCGATACATAAATATTATGTAGAGTATGATTTTAAATTAAATACACCTCGTATTACATACACGCTAGTTATTACCAATTTATAATAAATTAAGCTTATAATTAATTTTACTGGCAATACTAACAAATTGTAAAATGTGCAATTTAATTCGCATTTTATTAAACAATTTATTAATTATATAATCACTACAGCAGGTTGAAGTGGGAATTATATTCGCTTTGTAGTCAAGAAAGTTTTAAATGTCCACTAAATATTACAAGTATACAAGTTCACTGACAAATTTACATACTTTTAATATAAAATAGGTTGTCAAACTGGCATAACTATAATGCAAATATAATGCTCATTTAAGAGTTATTTTCATAGTGAATTAAGATTTCACTTTTTTCACAACTTGACAATTAAAAATCTCGGTTTGATTCACAATTTGTTAAATATCATGTATATAAATAACGTTTCAAAGACAAGAATATTATATTAAAATATATTTAATAACATGAAATCACCGCTGCCTAGCAGACAGTAATTACCATAATGTACTACCAATGTCGTATCAATAGTTTTTTATTAAATGTACCATTATAATTGAACAGTATAAATTAAGCACATCATCATAAACAGAATCTTGATCAACAAGAATCTAAATTCCACTACGAGCATAAAATGCTGACTGGTGATTTTAAGCAAAGCTCCTGTGAAGCCTATGAGAGATGACGCATGGCTAAATAAGATACGAAACAATGACTTTTATCGCAATTACATACAGGCAAATCACCATTCTTATAGCATTTCAAGACAGAACCAACAATCATGAAATGAGCAACACTGAAAATGAATATGACATGTAGATGTGCTGGTACTCATACGATGAAGTTATCACAATTCACTTGGAAATAAAATTGACTACATTATGTTCTTGGATTCACAAATCGCAAAATCTCTTACATATAATTCTGAGTGAGCATGATGGATCAAGTGCTCAATGGTCTATCAATGAAGTTATGTGATTAATCTTCAAGTTACCGTCACACATTCTCTTTCATTGCATTTCGTCAAACTTCCAAATTTCATTTTAAGAAATAGATCAGGATAAAAACCTCTAGTGCATTAATGAACAAAAAGAAGTACAAAAATCTAATATATCTATTTGTTAAGTTTTTCATTTAATTTCATTACTATTATTATCATTAGGTAATGCATTTTAAATATTTAATAAACATCGAATTGTATATTGCAGCTGTAATGAACTGTATGTTGTCAGAGATGTAAAAATTTGAGACGCTGATTGGGTAGTCACACTAAGCCCGAAAGTTTAGAGATTGGGCAAAAAAGCGAGTCATTTAATTATTTTTAAAGTGATGAGTGTCTCAAAATCATTCATCTTTGATGATTTTGAGACACTCAGGCAGCAGATCATTCCAGATCTTATCTGCTGCGCAAGTGAATGATTGCTGCCCGAGTTGTTTTATTTCCCAAGGCTTGGTAAGGCGATGCTGACCCTATGAATGGAAGTGTCGCGTGGGTTGGTACATTCTAGCCAGTTCAACGAGGTACTGTGGTTGGTGCTGCTGTAGGACCTTGTGCTTCATCAGCGCGACTTTGTGGTCGATTCACTGTTGAACAAATATTAAAATACATTAAATACAATTAAAAATACAAATACAATATTATAATAATAAACATATTATGCCAAGTCAGATTGTTATATAAGTGATATCATGTTATATCAAATCCCAATGCTCTGAAGGTTGTATCATCATATCTTGGCTATTAATATTTCTAAATAAAAGAATAAGATAAATAACAAAAGATAAATAAGATAAATTCACATGTCATTAAGACATGAACAAAATGTAATCAACTATACAGAAGCAAGTTACTAAGTAAACCAAATAAGTGATAAAAAAAACTACTAAAAAATACAAATATACCATAGCAGTGTACAAACAAGGTATAAATGTGCATATATATTATACAGTATATGTACATGCATAACAATTCAACAATGAAATAACAATGCAGTGTACTTTACAAAGGTATAAAAAAAATGTCAATCAAATTTGCGCATCAGTAAAATGAAATAAATTAATCAAAGTTGCCACAAAAAATTAAATTTAACATTAGCAAATTTATATTGATAAAATATTACAAAATACTGTTTATAAAGCCAAGTCAGAATGTTATTATAGATGGTATCATGTAATATCAAATCCCAATGCTCTGATAATTGTTTCATCATATCTTGGCTTAAATACCGAGACCAAACAGTCTTCTCAAAATATGAAACCAAAAGCTTAAAATGATAAATGGCTTTAATTGATGAAATTTGTAATGTTAAGAACAAATTTTGACCACATAAAGTCACTGTACAAATTTCTTTATTTTACCATACAGCTCTCAATTGTAAATTAATACATATAATAGAATTAAATAAAAGAAATTAAAATAATTATGATAACTGTTCAGTTACAATCATTATAAAATCTTATCAATAGATAACATTAAAATTTGATATAAAATGACTTATAAAAATCTGACGAACATAAACAGAATTTTTTGTATTATAAGGTTATTATCAGACAAATGCCTCAGAATCCATCATTGAGCGATGTTATGACATCCTGCTGACACAAAACGCAACAGCAAAATGTCACAACAGCTTCAGACTCGTCATCGGTGTCATCATGTAATCAAATATTTAAACCATCAACAATCTTGTACAAGTTCAACAAAGACCACTGAAACATCATTGAACGCTGAATAACTACCATATTCGAGTCTCAATAACGCTCACAAACTTTCACGAACTTGATGCATCCTGCATCAACGTGTTCAATTTGATAACTAGATTATCTGATGTTAATTATAAATGATAGTCTACAATTATCATTTATGATAATTGTAGATTATAACGTAATTGTAACAAGAAGTTAGGTTATACTGAGCTTCTATATTAT
>JAQIXG010000552.1:0-30697 GCA_034700105.1 Oconnorella tubifera
TGACAAAACTACAATAAATTTTCAATTTATTATAATAATTTTATTGTATTTTTGTACATTCAACAGGTTTAAAACAAAGCGCAAAAACATGCGAAAATTCCAGCAAGATTTTGCCTTACGCCACTGATCCAGGCGTTCCCCCATTTATTTTTTTAGGACTACACCCTGTTTAACACTGACTTAAACTGCACAAAATCTCACTAAACAATTGTGACCTCTTTATTGATAAAAAGCAAAAATTAATTGAAATGTTGTGAAGAGACAGCACTTCTAGTTACAGAGAGTCGGCGAGATTAATCACAATACTAGGTCAAGGGTCTGATTTAAGATTTTAAGAACAAAACGCTGTGATCTGCATCACACCATCATTGTAGATATTATCCAGATAAACTCACAGTTTTAACATTTACTACAACTGTTTAGATCTAATTTTGCAATTAAATTTTAATTATTGTACTTTGTAAAGTTGTCAATAAATTTCATGCAATTTTATCATTCAATATTTATACTGTATTTCAATTTAAAACAAATAAACTATTGCATTTTGTGATTGAATTATTTAAGTGACTACTTACAAGCATTCGTTCTATTAGCTCAATAGAAAAGATTCATCTCTGTTTATTTTGCTATTTGGTGTGAGTAATTTTCAAACTCCATTTACTTTTTATTACATTTCAATTAGCGATGAAATGAAACCAAGCAGAGACGGCTAAAGTGTAGCAAATCTTCTAGCCGTTAGATTTTCTACATCTTCGCTTTGCCAGCGTCTTAAATACATCAACACTAGGCCAAGTCAATCAACGCCGACAGCGAATTAGTTACACAACTACATTATTGTTAATAGTACGTCTGGAAAAGTGAAAAGTGAACCAACCATGAGAGCTTTCGAAGGACCGGCTACACCTGGTCGACTGTTAACAAGGGATATATGAATCTGAAACAAACAGTTTTTGTTTCTACAACAGAATGGCAAGTTTAGATTTTTAAGGCAGACAACAATTCTATACAACTGATGTAATATTTTTATAGTATTAAAATTATACTATTAAAGTGGATATTTAACTAGAGACTGCATATACGTGTTTATTTTAGCATTACTGCAGCAGATAACAACTTTATGCAGCAATAGCACTGCACACCAAAACTTTGAAATAAGAATTTGTCAATTTGACATGCTTCACTAAAGAAACTCCAGTAATCTATATGACAGTGTGTGTCAGTGTTAAGAAAATTAAATAAATAACATTTCACAACAGAAACTTAATAGTTTATGTTATTTAAACTACACAATATTTAAATTACCAATCATTCAATTTTAAAAATAACCCATAGTAATTCTTCATAAACATTTGAACTTAACCATTAATAATACTTCTACAATGACACGCTTTAATTTTTAAT
The DNA here is from genome assembly GCA_034700105.1 of Oconnorella tubifera. NCBI lineage: Eukaryota > Metazoa > Annelida > Clitellata > Enchytraeida > Enchytraeidae > Oconnorella > Oconnorella tubifera. Next base: position 1,402 of record JAQIXG010000552.1, read on the forward strand.
AAGTAAATTAAAATAAATTCAACATCATTCTTCATACCTCCCCGTTTTCTAACGGATCTAGATGCGAGAAAGATGACGTACAGATGACGTCATCATCGCTTCTATATCGCGGAATTCCCACACTGGGCATCACGTGGTACAAATGCCAGCAATCGCTATCGGTAATGGCAAAATATTGCCACGGTTTGTATTCCTTGCCATCAACAGATCGTTCTAAAATCCAATTACCAGGACGAGGAGAATTTGCTGCTTTAATGATTACGTAGGCTACTTGGTATATCTGTGAAAGTGATACGTATCATTATCTTCTTCATCGTTTTCATCATCAAATACACACAGAGAGTAAGTTTCACATTGTTATTCACAGAGTAAATTACATTCTGCAAGAGGTGCATGCATTACGTTTGAAAACAAACTTTATATGCTAGATTATTAGATAAAAACTATTCAAATTACTATTAGGGCAACTTGATAGTGATAAAGAAAGATAGGTTAACAAATTAATACTAGGAGAAAAAGTGCTTTATGAAATATTTTATGAGATAAGTATTTCAGTTAAATCACACGAATTGTGTGATTAAATTAATCTTAGATAACGTAAACTGTTTTTCATATTTTGAAGTAAAAACTAGAGATCAGAAGTTGAAAGTTAGGATATTTTAAAACTAATATAGTCAAAAATGTATGACAATTATAATGTTTATTAATGATAGAATAAATAACAATATGACTGTGTCTGCAAAAAACAGTCTTTTATGTTATTATATACATAATAGCATAAAGGACTGTTGTGTTTGAATTTAAATATAAAAGTAGTATAGGTACAATAAATAAGTAAATTATATCAGCAACAGTTAGAAACACTTCTAACTAATTCCAGTTGATAATATAAAAAATTCAGTCGACACTGTAATTTATTGCTGCAGATCTAAATTTGTGTTTTGTAAAAAATATACCTTAAGTATTTAGCTTTTCTAACTCAAACAATTCAAAAGTTTCACTGATCAGCAATAAATTTGATTTCAAAATTCAAAACTTTGTACTAAATTTTAAATGAAAGTAAACAATCTGGATTAAAATTCAAGAGAAAGCTGAGTAGGTCAGGGGCTCGTGGTGAGACTACAACTTAGGTTATGGTTCAGTTCCTATTCAAGCATAATATGAACCCAGTGGTGCATCTATGCATTTATTTACAGAATATATGAACCCTAGGCGAACACTGACCCCAAGAGAATGCCGGTATTTTGATACCCTGTTGGCTTCAAAATATTAGCATAAAACTTAAGATAATACAGACCAGAAGAGATATATACTGTACATAGAAGAAGAAAGATGAAAAAGTTATTGAAAATTGATAAAAATGGATCATTTAGAGTAACTAAATTATGAAATGAAAATTATTGCTTTAAAGAACAAAATGCATATTTTTTTAATAGGAAGATAATAGTGAATAAATAGTGATAAATAATAAATAATAGAATAAATAGTGATAAATGAAATAAATCAGTTTAAGTCAGTGATTTTACATATGCATTCAATGCATTATTTTTGTAACATTTGTAATTATTATCACTAACACTTCAAAACAATGTTATTACTATTGAATCTGTTCAATTCAAATATCAATTTAACTAAATTAATTGACAATTTAATAATTTCAACAATAAAATTAGACTTAAACCATATTAAATATATCAAAATAACCTTTACCGGAACAAGTAAGAGATAACATATTTAAATCATAATTTTATTTTAAATTTAAAAAATAAAAAAATACATATACTTTAATGATTTTCTTGAAAAAAAGAATAACTACATTCTTCAATGAATAAAAATTCATATATTATCTTCGCAGTAAATTACCTGCTTGAGATCTAACGTTATAGTCACCCAATTATACTTCCACCCATTCGCAATTGTGGGACTTTGCCACCACCTATTACTGCCATCTATGGCATACCTAACTGGATGAGCATCCTCTGATCCCCCCAGTCCCTCGCCCCTGTCAGCCACGCACGTCCCACACTGGATTCTGTCCCCTTGTCCCCGTCGTCTTACATGTTCAACGAGCTTACAAAACTGCTCGGATCCATCGGAGAGTTCACCGCATGTTGCGTTGCTGAAGATATCAGCGCGTGCAGCCAGATTGAATACATTAGGAAAGCGACCTGTATACAATATAGCAAAAGAGAAAAAACTGTATTTAGAATAAGGAATAGTTTGGATAAAATAATGCACATAACAAACAAATATTGGAAAAAATAGTTACGGGGTTACCGTACTTATTTCAGAATTTTAAACTGCATTAGCTTTAAAAGGCGTTAAAGATAACAATAATAATTTGTATGAACAAATATTTATAGACTCAGTTTTATAATCTAGAAATTAATCAAACATTATCACTCGATCTATCCAAATTTATAACCGTAACATAATTCACTTGAAATCAGAAATTTGCAAATTTACACGACACTGACAATAATTCAAAGAATAAACTCAAAAAATTAAAAACTAAGATTTTGCATAAACTTTTTCAACATAATAAAGTCAAATAGTTTTAGTTATGCAACCACACATCTAGTAGGAACCAAATTCCTTTGTAGATGAAAAAGAACATCACACCAAGCACATGATATCTCAGAAGTCATATATCCATCAAAACTGACCGCCCAACACATACTCGGTCATGAAAAGATTCCTATGCCACTCAGCAATGAATTAAAAGTTAGCCATGTGCTGAACTGTGAACAGTAGTTCAAGTTATAGTTTGACTGAAAGAGATACTTTCATCGCTTGTTGGTACAGCTTCAGCATCACAATTAGGGGTAAAAATTATACTACAGAGAGAAATGAACGATTGCCTTTTTATTTTCAAAATGTTAATTCAATTAGGAAAATTTACTATAACAAATAATATACAAACATAAACAATATAATTTACAAGTAATAAGAAAAAATATTGGCCCGACTAAGCCCAATGACAGTTGTGGGAATATGTGAAATTATTATCATAAAATTAGCTTGCATTTGTTATAAAACATTTGCAGCATTTTTAATACAACATTTGCAGCATTTTTCTGAATTTAGCTCTAGCTATTTAATGATCTTTCTTGGCGGAATTTTCTAGTCCTTTAATATTAGCAAGCTGAAACATATCATTACACAAGTTTTTTGAATAAGTAGAAAAGTAACAAAACTGGACAACGAGCTTATTTGCTATCACAATCAATCAGCGAATCACTGCTTCAACTGTTATAGCTAACGTATCACTTACAAATAGGAAATATGAGCAATTGATTGTTTTCCTAAAAGGAATTATATTGCTCTGAAACCAGCTTTTGCGATTCTATCTTAAGAGTCTCGTGTCTTAATTATTTGTGATTTAACCGCAAAGCTCTGTTGTGATATAAAACAAACTGTCAAGTGGAGAAATACAATATCTATATCGGCTTTATTTGTATATTTTAGTCAATCTGGAATAGATTCTAGATGTCAGTTGCAAAAATAGACCTTAATTTCAAATAGGACAAACTAGACAAAAAGTTCTAACATTGTTTGAAGGAAAGGAATGCTACTTTGTGTAACATTTCAAATTATTATTGAAATGAAATATTCTACTGAAAATTAGCAATAATTATTGAACATTTTTTTATCTCTTTATTATTGAGCTCGTGTTGTGTCATTATGCGATTTTAGAGATTCACTCATATTACGCTTTGGAATAATTATAAAATTGATATAAGTTATAAATTAATATATGTAAATTATTTATTAAGTACTGATCATTTCCTTCATTAATTCTAATGAAGAAAAATGATTGAATTTTCAGAAAGCATTATAATGTTTATTCTCAGGCATATATCAAAATATTTAATACTTTTGATAAGAATATTGTAAAAATTTGTCAATTTTTCATTGGGCATTTTCCTATGGAGTTGAAAATTGTACAGAAGCAAATTAAATTTCTCCTTGCTTTGCAAGGACGATATTCTGCTTAAGGAATTGAGTAATAAATACTTAGACCAAAATGATTTTCAAAAAATAAGTGATAACTTTTTACATCAAAAATTGTGGAATTATTTCGAGAGTGATGTGTTGCATTAGTTTATTGTTTTAATAATAATTTTTTTTCTTTTATAAATAATTAATTAGTTTAATAGTAGTTTGGTTATTTTGTAATGTTAAAATTATGGTTATATTTTGCTATTGTGTGTCATTTTTTAGATGTTATTATTTATTCATTTTTGTTTGTACTACACTTTTTTGTGTGAAAATAGAGCTTCACATATAAAATGAAACTGCATTAAAAACAGATTTAATATAAAGTGATTGAAAAGATAATTATGGATAATTTTTGCATCTGGTTTGAAATATATTGTTTCTTGCACTAAAAGTCACATGCTCATGCGTCTGGCTACCATACATGCTATTTAAGCGTCATGAACTCAAGGCCTTATTACACAATAACACATAAACAAAATGAGCGAAACTTTGTTTGTACTCAGAAATTGAAGCCAGATAAAAATGACAAAAGAATGAAAATGCATTGAAAGAAAAATGTAAAAATACTAAAGAAAATAATCGATCTGGGCGTGTTAGGTAAAAGTCATGATTTACACCGAAAGGTTAAAAAGCTGAAACGTGTGCAAAGCGTTGATTCAATTTGATAAAAATGCTCGATTTAATGTAAAACAATTCATCAAGAAATCTAACCAGTGTATAGCTTAGGTCAACTTTTGGCCAAAAAAATCACATTAAAATGCGAACTATATCATTTTAACACAAAATGAATAACTTTTCAACGATCAGCTAAACAATATTTCTCTGAAGAAGAGTTCAAAGTAATTACTAATTAATTCGTGTTTTACCAAATTACAGAGAGCATTTAAAGCATTTTATCAAATAAATTACTGTAATTATTAAAGAAATATCAAAATAAACAATTCTCATAGAAATATGTCAATTAACTTACAGTAGATAATTTTTTCGAAACTTAGAAATGGAGACGTTGAATAATTTCACAATTTTAATTCCATATTATCAATATCAATATACTATTATCAAATATTATCAATATTATCAATTGATATTATACAGTTTCAATTAATACACATGCATATTAATTCCGTGAGCGATCAAAAACTTTTGTGCTTATTTTAATCAACGTTATATTACTTTAAGAAAAACAATTTGTGATAAATTCTGCAGTACACATATGCTCTTAAAATTCGGAAATACACGCGTTGAAATTGCAATGCAATGCTATCGTGTTGAAATTTCGTTGAAATTGCAAATTGCAATTTTATCGGACTTATGAAGAAACTGGATAAGTTGTTGTAACACTCTGGCATGTTCTGATTGATGAACGGAAAACACTTGCGTTTAAACTGAACTTCAAGAAACAATGTGCTGATATATTATCTGCTGTTGTATACACACCGTGACTGTAGATTTTACTAGCCGTGAAGCCTGCTGGCTTTACTTATATAATTTAAAATATTACCATCTGCTGAATTAAGTACTGTATAAATATTGCCTTCAAAATTTAATAACGGTATTAGATCGAAATTTGAATTCTTATTTTATCAGACAGATTGAAATTTATTATAATGAATGTTTTTTTAAAGACGACTAGTTTCTAAATTTCAAGCATCTATTTAAAATCCAATATTAAAAGAGTTCTTTTCATTTTAACTTTATTGAACATATTTGTTAAGACATTATATCGATCCTTTAGCTTATTATAAGCTTACGGCATTTTAACTTTGGTACTTGAAAACACTGGACTAAAGTGACCAAATTGATACAGACAGCAGCTGTAGACAGCGCTATAAACATAACACTGAAGCAGCTGTTAATGTCTGACAGTGATTGATGACTCTAGGCCTCAACAATATATCAGCAAAAGTTCTGCTTTTCTTTATTAATTAAGAAGATATTACACAAAGTAAAAATTTGTGTTCTCTATCATAATCGCCACCGCAGGTTATATAATTACGTGTTATTAGTTTCTAAAATCAAACTATTAAATTGAGCCTATTAGCAGTTACAATTCGGTTATTCCATTCCGATTATTAATGAAAAGTTTATATACTGTAGAAAAATTATTATGAAAAGGTTGCCGAAATGTAATTGTTTATAAAATGTTGTCTGATCACCGCGTTACAATGTCTGCTACTCTATATCAACTGGTTTACATTTAGCTACAATTAATATGTTACCAACACAATTATTTGTTATATCTAGCAATTATCTTACAATAAATGCATAAGTGATCTTTGGTAAATGTGGATTATTATTTTCCACAGTTACTTGCTTAATTGACAGTCTTGGCTCAGATGCAATTAGTTAACTGAAATACAGTAACTGTATCTAATAAGCTGAATTTTTTCAATCAGCAAATGAATTTTAGCATTATGACATCTTTTTGAGTTCTCGTAATCTTAACCAAAACTCGAAACAGCAATTTGTAATCTAAATTTTTAAAAATCTATCTAAAGAATTGAGCAGAACAAAAATCTCCCATACCTTCAGTGATATTTCTTCCAGCTTTCATGGAAATGTTAAAGAGCTTCCACGGATCAGATGGCAATTCTCTTCGCTTAACTCTAAATGCCATCTTACCCAGGCAAACTTCTGCGAGTCCCAACACAATTATACAAAGAACCTCAAACTTCATGATGTAGATCTCAAATAGTCGCAAAAACTAATTAGATCCAATGCGTTGATACGCTTAATTTTTCGAGTTGTAGAAAGTTATGCATTTCAAGTAACTTTAACATTTGAGTATTGCATGGATTACCTCATTGTAGAAAGCTAAGTTTTACTTACTAGACATGTGCCTATAAAGTCATGATAATTAGCCTAATAACTAGCCTAGTTACCCAATTTCACATTAAATCCAAACGATGTTTGAAACGAGTTGAAATAACTTAATACGCCTATAAAACTTCGAGCTATTAAAGTCTTTCGAAATTAAAATTCTGCAATAAATGTGGACCACTATTATAATTATAGTATGCTTTCTATCACTAACATTTAGAAAACTGTTATAATACAATAAGCTTATTATTGCTGCATTTCCCTATCTCGATCTGCATCTCAAATTCTGAGCCGTCGATATAAATCAATGAATCATTCACTCCGAGAGCGTTTAAAGTGATTCACTTTGTTTTGACACTGATGTACTTTCACGAACTTTTCTCACTGTTAGCTTTATAATTAGTCAAAATACAAACACTGGTGAACTTGTTCTATCATCTTTCAATAAACAGCTGTGGTTTTAACTAATGCAACCAGCTCGCATCTGCTGAAATATTACTCTTGCGGCCTAAATGCAATCTAACAAAGTGTCATTCATAATAACTTGTACTTCTAGAATTATATAATAAGTGAGAAACAAATGCTTATTATCCTAAAACAAAGCTACCTATCATTTCTCTATTCAAGCATGCGCTTAGTTTGTTTACTCAGAGCCTGAGACTGTTTAAAATTATTAAGTCTGGACAAGGCAAGCTGCTAAGTTTAGACCGGGCGGTGAAGTTAAGAAAGTTGATTGACGGGGCGTTAAATAATAATTGTAAGCAAGTCGCAGCAGCTGTTGGCAACTGTTGTTACAGAGAATACAGCAGCTAAAGCAGCTGATTTTAAAACTGAAAGTATTTTATTAAGCTTTTTAAGTTTCGTATTGTTGAAATTAGAAACTTTGCTGAATACCAAACAATCAGTAATTACTATTAATTGCAATAAATCAACCCAGAATTAATCTCAGATCGGTGTGCAGACTATGTACCAGTCTATAAGCTTATTACATAATTCGTTACATTTTCATTCAGATTGGATCATAAAAAAACTAAAGTTGAACCATAAAACAAAACATGGACTCCTTAAGTTTTGATGATGCTGTGTTTGGTTTTTTTCATATTTTGTAATTATTTAAAAAAATTATTTCTGCAAATGCTTGTTAATTATCAATGCCTAAAAAATTAAAAACTTGAACGTTTACAAGATACGTGATTTATACACACTAAATATACAAGCTTTGAATGCAATTACCTATTTTTTCGATCTGGCGTTTTATCAAACGTATCTTAATTTTTTTCTCACGATTTTTCACATAACCGCTGCATTTCTTAAAGCTGATTGATTTTATTTCTCTTCCGCTAAATCCTTTCGGTAACATGAAACCTTATGTAAGCAAATTATGACTAATAAATAGTTTTACGTAAGCACAAATTTTTCACGTTTCCGCAACTCCAAACTTAAAAATTATCTTAAAACTTTACCGCTACCGCAAGCTCCTTAAAGCTATGACTAAATCGCGCTTAACAAAGAGATTGTGATGCGTAAATTTGCTACAATCATGGATTTTGAAAAAATTCAAAAAATAAATTCGCTATAATCACTGGATTTTGGGTTCGGCGAATTGCTTCGTTATCCAGGGATTGTGAATGTGATACTGTTATTAGACCAGCTACTAGTATAAAAGTGTTACACATAGTGAATGAATTAGACTAAAACTGTCAAAACTCAGAAAGTTGATGAGCAGAACCCATGTGGTCTTATTTACATACAGAGCTAATAGTCAGTTTAACCACGATTTAAAACATATTCGTTCAGTTTATTAATCGTTTAAACTATTTTCACGTAATAAAATATGCCAAAAATATACCTAATTTTATACTAGTTTAAATCATGTCAATTACTACAAATCTAATTAGATATAACTGAAAATAGTCATAATTATTGATGGATATGTCTATACAAATTTAACATCATGATAAACAGCATATCAAATGAGTATACTTTTAGAACGATTCACGACTGATTAGTTTTACAAGTACGCCTAGTTTAAACTAAGCCTTTATTTTACTTATTTTAGGTATTAAATTAATATTAAAATGCAACTGACCATCTAAAGAACAGTAAGTTTTAACAAATGAAGATACTTTAGCAAGATAAAATTAATATAACATTTCAGCGACTGAGAGAGAGGTCTCATCTGGCGAATATTATGAATACAATACAGTGACTAATATAATATGTATAGAAAATACATTATTAATGATATAAGGCTTATTCATGTAGGCCTATACATATAACATGTCGCAATAAATAAATTCTAAATACACAATAGCGAAAAGCAGAATTCCAGTTTAACTTACAGAAGAAATATATTTGTTAATTATTAAAATGCGTACTTTGTATAACAGTTTTTAAGCCGATCTATAATTGAATTCATGTCAAAAATTCTATTTGTTTCTACTACAAAGATTTTAGTTATAAATTTAGCAACGAGTTAATTAACTAAACTGCAGCGGCCAATCATTTCAAAATAATTCAGAAGCAGTCGTCAACTGATGACACAACTTTATCAAGCGTGATGATAGTTTGACAAGTTTAATCAGAAAATAACAAAATCATCAAAGGCTACTAGATAACTTCATTGGACAACAAATGATTAATAACTTACATTAATGCGTCTAATGTTTATTTAATAATGATTATTTTTTCTCAATTATTTCCCGTTGTATCAATACATTAAAATAATTATATAAACTTTTCAGGGTAGCTCGGACATTGCTCGTCAACTGTTGATGCGTTATTAGTTTTATGACTTGAGACAAATAACTGCTGACATAACTAATCAGCGTGCAGTTATCGTGCTGTCTTAATTAAATGAATTGAAACTAATAAATCATTCACACTTAATCATCTTCTTTTGTGATAAAGCAAAATGAAATATGGCTTAAAATTCCGCTGTTTCGCACACACTTTCACATACCGTCATTACACTCAAGATATGCTAACAAATAATTACATGACATGAAACTTTAAAAAATAATAATACGTTATAAATGCAATGATGAAACAATTCTGTATAAAAACCCCTGCTGTAATAAAGCGGACACCTACATACAATATTACACCAACATTAGACCAAACATATTATAGCAAATAATATATACATTTATAAAACATATTGTGATTTAAAATGTAGCAGTTCAATGATGAAGCAATAAAAAAATCAAGCAAAATCAGACGCGTAGCTGGTACAGCGACCCCCAGATTATTGTCACGATTGAAAAAAATATACAGATTATTTTTACAATTTAATTTCTCAAGATTTAGTTCAGATCATCGACATTAAATAATTGCAATTCAAATCGAATAATCACTGCATAGAAATTATAGAATGAATATAGTAATGTTATCAATGATCTCAGTATAAAGAATAGCATTGCATCTAGTATATAAGTTTATAAGAGGACGAATTAGGAAATAGTTGTTGCTGTTTACATCAAGTAAAAGTGTAACCGAAGAAAAGTTAATTAAATTCTTTTCTCATTCAACCAAAGCATATCTTGATTATACACAGTAGGCGTTTACATTACCATTAAAGCCACTAATAATGCAGAGTTAAAACGAAAAATAAACAAACATATCAAGTGTTAAATTCGTGCAAATGTTCATCTAGTCTTTTTACACTATAAGGGTAAAACGACTAGTGTAGCACTGAATTTCAGTGCTACACTACAAGCACTTGAAATTGAGATCAATGTTTTTAAGTTGTTAAACATGAGTATACGAAGTATTTGTGAAAATAAAATTAAGTAAGTCATGCCTACTGTTGCAATTAGTTAAGTCCTTCATGATAGCATTATGATTTGAATTAAGATAATAACTTCAGAATTATCATCACTAAAATAACTTCTTGCTCTTAAAAACGGTTCGTCCATAACTGAATTAAACGATTAAATTTTATAATTGCAGTCTTGAACTTGAGGATGCTTGTTTTAAAGATAAATTTTACGATTTCTCTATATTTTCTTAGCTTAGTGAACTCTAACCCGTTTGTATGCAAAACAAAACAGATCTCTTTCGCTGTAGACACACAGATCTTAAGCAGAGATCACACGAAGTGATGATTAGAGAAATCTCTTGACCCAAACAGTCAGACGTTGATGAATGATACAAGTTGACGACAGCTAAATAAACTTTAGATTGATAGAAGCGTTGATAGACGCGTTATGCCAGGGTGAGTAGATATTGATGTCATAATATCTTGAATCGATAGCAAATTGATAACCGTCATAAAAGTATCAAGGCTATAAATATGAAAATTTATGAGTGTTACATAGAATATTATTTTCCTCAGTTATATAAAAAAATTAATGAAATAGGCCTCAATCTTACACAACGGAATTGTTAGAGTAAATAGTAAGTTACTGTTGCGCCATTTTTATAGCTTATTGGCCTATATATTATAGACTGACTATTGTAGGTCGATCAATTAAATATATTACTATAATACATTTAATTGATCGACCTACAATAGTAAGTCTATAATATATAGGCCAATAACTATTGGTAATTAGTTACTAATAGCTTATTATTGCATTCGACTGAAAAAAACTTCAAGAACTAAAATCGTTTTTTAATCTGGAGATCTAAACAAGAAGGCATATTTATATAAACATAAATCCAAGGACAGAGAATAAAAGGGTCATACCATTAATGCCCTGAGGCGTCTGCAGCAAGCTTATAGTCTCAACAAATCTAATCTTTTAGAATCAATTTTACAACTTGCCATCCATTATTGTTAACATTCCATTGTTAAGCAAAACATGTAAATAAATGATAAATTTATCAAATAGAACTCAATCGGATATTTTTTCGTTTAATAAAAGAAGCGTTCCAATCTGATAGGCGTAAGAGATCAAAACATCTGCTGTTTATATTATAATATTGAGTAACATAAAACGCATGCGAATTATTATTCAGCGTTTGTTTATGTTAAAGTACTCAACTTAGAACTAATATCAAACCGAACAATAAAAATAAACAGATTGCTGTTGCTGAATCTGGAATTAGATTAGCATTCCTTTAATATTGTAATAAGCCTAGATATTGTATTACCTCTGTATTGTTGTAGATAAGCATAAAATAATGCGAAGTACTATTTCGACCTGCCAGACTTTATATTTTTAAGATCAATCTTTTATAAATTGTGCATTTATTATTATTATTAATAGCAATACTACAAAGACAATCAAAGACAAAGATAATACTACAAAAGTATTATCAAACTAATTAATTCACCAATTAAAGTATAACAACATCAAAATAAAGTAACTGGAAATTACACCAGTTTACAAATTCAGGTCAGTTGCAAACTGTTTCAATAGAACTTAGATTTAGATTAAGCGGATTGGATTACCATTATAAGCTATAGAAACTGAGTCACGGCTTCTGAACTTTTAATAGACACTACACGACCCGTTGATAAGGTCAAACGAATTGATTGTTACTGTAACAACATGGCTTTGCATGTAGTGCATAATATTATCGGTTTCGTATTCGTATTCGTATTCCGTACTTATAACGCACCGTGCGTTGTCAGGAAACTGACAATTCCGAGATGCGGGAAACTGCAGCTCGTTTACAATTAAATTAAACTGTAGCAGAATCATGTAATTGTAGCCTAAATAGAAATATTTGTTTCTATTGATTGGGGGGGGGGGGGGGAGAGAGGTTGAAGCAGTTATTTTATCAGAAAATAAATAGCATTTGTGCATCATGAGTACCGTACACACTTGTAGATTACTTTTTACTGAAAAAAATATTCACAAAAATAGACATATGTATACAATGCAATTATACAAACAGATTCACAACAGATTCTTATATCAAGCACGCTTATTAATTCAGTATTAGCAGTATTAATTTATAAGCTGCAGCTGTAACAGTATATATATATAGACTTTGTTCACTGTTTTGTAGAAAATAAACTTAATGCTCTTTAGATCAGCATCATTAAGGCGTATACTATAATGCTAGAACTGTTGATGCTTGTTGTTCAATTTAAGCATATTTGGGCTAGGCTATATAAATTCTAAAACGATTTATTACTAATTTGTTAACTGTTAGAATTATTTGGATTCTTCATTGTTTTGATTAATTTGTATAAACTAGAAATATATGAGGGTAGATTATGTTAATTAATTTTGTTATGAATAATTATGTAAGAAATCTTACCCGAATCTGCGCATACTTTATTACAGTTAAACAGATGTTGAAGTAATATCATCATCCATAACAGACGAAAGAAAACTTCAATCTTTTCCATCTAATCATCAAATTCGCATTCGCATAATTAAAACATATTAATATTTAACTTATTTAATAACTTAAATACATAGCTTGACTATTACTTGACTATACAATCGACTATTATGTTTAAAAATTTAATCCTTCTTGTAGCATAGTCTCTTAAAAGAATTGTATTCCATATAGTCCATCATAAATTGATTTTATTTATAAAAGACAATGTAATAACATTTAAAAGTTTGCTGCGTTATAGAGTACAAAGTACACTCAAAACAGATTATCTGTATTTATTTATTAATGCTTCACTGATGTAAACGTTGGAAAACTAAGTGTGAACATTATGGCATTGCAAACAACTCGATCATTTTCATTAGCATCTATTACGCCATCTAACTAACGTTGCCTGTAGGCTAATCGTAAGTAACTGTTGATGACTTATCCATGTATAATCCTATGAAGGCTTTCTACATTAATGTGCAGCGTGAGACACTAGCAACTTAAGGATAGAGCTATTGGTCTTATTTTGAATGTTTTTTAATAATAAGGATACGTTTATTATTACACTCACGTTTTACTGTTACAGTAGTCGAGCTATCTTTTTCCAAACGGCTTTAGACGCTATAGCTTAAATTAAGTTTCGTGCGTTTAAATTGAAATGCGAACGACGTAAAATATTTAATGTAAATCGCGCGAAGCATAGAGATACTCAGAGACATTGGATGCGGGATGCATAAAAGTAAGAAGCTGCATATATTTTAGTTTATGTTTTGGACTCTGTTTTGTGTTTTGTGAAAATAGATATGCGTCTTGTAGGGCATATAAAAGAACATATCATTAATTAACAAACACGCTTTTATAAAATAGAGGTAATTAAGTTTAATTTGATAACCAATTATAACTTGTTACATCAAAAGATTAATTGTCTAATATATTATCGTCAAGTTTAATTAATATTAATCATTAAGTATTTAATCAGTAATATTAAAATTCAATGATATAGAAAATGTTCTTAATTAGACAGCAATTATTTTAAAGATTTATGAATATCTTCAATTACACGCGAAGTATTTGATTATGATTATATATTTAAAAAATATAAAAAAGGTAAAAATTTACAAAAGACATCAAAGTTGAAATTGAGATTTCACAACAAGTACAGAAATTCATCAAGCGTTTTATAAAAAAAATATATAAATCTGAGATTCTAGAAACCAACAGCAATAGATAGGTAGAATGTAAATATAACAAATTGGAAGATAGTTTGTATTTAAAAAACACCACCGCGTAGATCTATTTAACAGAATCTGAGATTGCGTTAAAGATTCATTTGAAATTCCTGCGTTTTCTTCAGTCTGCCTTGTTTTGCGTCTGAAATTGCTCCCCATAGGTCGAAAGTAAGCGCATCATTGAAACTGAATTCCTTTAAATCTGATCTTTCAATGGCAGTCGCAAATTCGGATGGATTCGACTTTTGATTTCCAACTTCCCAAATAGTTTGAGCTATTGAACAAATGTTTCAATAGTTTTATAATATAATTTTCATATATGTTATTTATATGTTACTAATAAGATTTATATATTTTATCAGTTTATCCTATTCCGTTGCGCTACACTTTTGCGTGATATAATGCTTCATAAAATATTATACAATGAAAAGCACCGGTACTATGGCAGTTTAATTATGATATAAACTGACTTTAATTAAGTTAATAGTTCAAGTCACTACTGTTTAAAATATACAATTGTACTAGCAATAATTTTTTAGCTCAAAAACGTATATCCAAAATACTTTATAAATGTCATAAAAATATTATTGCAAATCTATTACAATAGTTTTATAATAAAAAATATTATAAATTTTAATGAAAAGAAATCGAAATGAAGATGACTACCTAATTCAGCATCGCTGATACCAAGAAAAGACTCAAGAAGGGAGTTAATTTTCTCTATCGCAACATTTGCTACATCATCCGCCTAAAACAAAATTGAAAAATCATTTCTATCATTATTTAATAAATAATAAAAATTAAAGCTTTATTTTTGGTCATACAGTTTTGGTTAAGTTAGACAGAGACTGCATGAAGTTATAATACCTATTTTCATAAATATCAAATGGTACACTGATCCTATATTTACAAGTCATTATTTGAATAAAAAAATATAACATTATATAATCAGAAGCTAGTTAAACATTGAATAAGCGGATACCATCGTTCATTTAATTAATTAAATAAACTAATAAAATCGTATCTACAGTAGCTTTTATTTACAACATAACATTTATTAAGCAATACAATGAGAAATTTAGTATTAAAAACTAGACCTCTTCAACAACTGCCGCTCCACCCTTCTTCAGTCTCAGAGTAGCTTTGCCCGTACCAATGCCTCCCTTCTTTTGAGCACCACTCGATGACTTGCCACCAATTTCAGCTTAAAATAAAAAAAGTTCAGAAAACTATCGCATATTACAGACGATACAATATCAAACTTTAATTAAAGACACTACTTTTTAAAAATGAATTACTAATTAAAGCAATTGTCTAAGTTTGTTTGATGTCTTCTATATAAAATACGATATATTATATTATCAAAAAAGTGAATTAGCTTCTGTTTAAATTAATAGAATATTTTATTAAATTAATTTACTCACAGTAAAGAAACTAATTTTTTTTCTAAATATCAGTCTTCTAAAAAATAAATCTGTTGGCAATCATAATAATGATCATAATTATTATCAATTAAACTAGTCATTCAGTTATTTATAAAAATGAAAGCAGCCTACAAAAGCCAGATTTGAGAGGTTCAACTATTCGTAATGAAAAAGTATCTCCCTTTTGGATCTCTTTAAGAGTTTTAGCAACCTCAAAATGTCGTGAACCTATCATGGATACATCGTTAATTTTCTCAATATGATCTCCAACACAGATACCAGGAATCTTTCCTACACAACAAAAACCAACAACTTGTTCTAAGACTACATTAATTTTATTTTTAAAAAAGTTCAACGTTACAATTTAGATAATTTTGTGACAATGTAATGTTAAATAATAAAACAATACATTCATTAAATCAATGATAACGGAAGTGATCACATGCAGCAAGGAGAGAATAAATAAACACATGAATAAATTTAAAGAAAATCCCAATTGTTTGCCATTAAAAGCTTAATTTAAAAAGTACAGATGAGCGTCTTGACAAAAACATCAAATTTACGCATTCAAATATAATGAAATTACATTATTTACTATTTAATTTATGAATATATTACCAACCCATCAAAATATGACAACTGGACCAAAATTATATATTTTTCGCTCAAGTTTTTAATCAGTTTGTAATAAAGGAAATTTAACATCATCATTTTGATTCTTTTATAAAGTAACAAACTACAAATAATAAGTATTATATTTCTAATCGGGAGGTTAGTTTTATAAACTAAATATATTTTTTTAGTTACTATGTACCTATAACGCTGCCCTCCTTGATTCCTTTAATGAAAGCAAGACCAGCACCATTATCTGTTATCGTTAAACCAAGAGCGTCCTCAGTTTTATCTATATCAACCACTTTGGGCTGACCTCTTATATGAGCAAAAATGAAATCTTCAAGACCAAGCTGACCACCGAGTAGCCGTGTCATGTCTATTTTGTGTGTGTTTAGTGTACAGAATAGAATCTGTTCAAACATAATCCAGGTCAAAACCAATGCGATAACATATTATAACAATTGCAAAGAAATATATTGCAATAAATAGTATGCAAACTGCTATTAGATATTAATAAGCATTTTATAAATAGAGAATCTATAAACTCAAATCACTGTTAAAATTACTCATTTACGTTGAACTGTTGTAAATTTTATTTAGTAGGCTAGATGTATTTTATTTTATTTGCAAAAAAAGCAAGCACAAAACCTGATTCTAATAGTACAATTAGATGAAAATTATCTATTAATAACTTAACAAATTAGCTGAATAAAAAATTAAAGTTATAATATTCTAATAATATTAAAAGTTTTTGATGCAATATACATATTGTCAGCTCTAAAAGCATCTTTCACATACAAAAGCCATTAAGTTTGATCATTCAATATAAGCATAATGTTTCAGACTATACATAGTCTCAAACTGCATTCTACATTATTTTTAATTATAAAGTTACATCTATCATGTAAAAAACAGATTCTAATTCTAACCATGCCAGGTTCTATATCATAAGCATCGGCGATCTTTTGATATAATTCTTTGACGTTTGTAAATTCAGAAATAACACCAGTCGGACTTCCATGAGCTTGCTGGCAGTGAAAGACAAGCTTGGGTCTGGCGGGGGCGGCAGGGGCGACAGGATCAGGGGCGGGGGGAGAGCGAACACTGCCGTTAGATTTCTCGCTCTTCTTCTTTTCACGTGGAAACAAAGGCATGTTGTAAGTTAATCTTCGGTTAAATCTAGAAATTTAGAAATTTAGTTAGAAAAGTTTGAAATTTTTATAACAGAAATTGTAAATTTAGTTTCTTTTTGAATTTTATTTCTTTCTTCGTAGCTGCTCATTCGCCTATTATAGGCACAGCAGAGACCTCCTCTACTATCTTATTCCTCCAACAAACTCTGTCTCCAGCCATCCGCTCAGTTTCAGCGTTGTCAATGGAATAGCTTTCATTTATTATTTTTAAATCTTTGTTTATCAATTTTCTCCAGTTACATCTTTACATCTTTTATTTATTTTATTAAACTTATTTGATTCTTTCAAGGCAATTTTAACTGGTGCATTTTCTGGTAATCTTAATAAATCACCTGTCCATCTTAATCTTCTAGTAGAAATCATTTTTGATCATTTTTGACAATATTTATTTAAGGATATGAAGAGTTTAAGCCTACATTCAGAACTTTCGTTCGACAAGGTTACTTTACTTATAAGTTAAAACGACTGAAAATAACCTATAGGAACATAAAGTTAAAGTATCAAAATTAAAATATTAATTTCAAAAATTATGATATTGCGAACGTTTATATCCTGCTACTTTTTTTATAGCCGAGTGTTTTTTTATACAAGTTGCCTGTAGGCTACATAACTCA
Organism: Oconnorella tubifera; assembly: GCA_034700105.1. Taxonomy (NCBI): domain Eukaryota; kingdom Metazoa; phylum Annelida; class Clitellata; order Enchytraeida; family Enchytraeidae; genus Oconnorella; species Oconnorella tubifera. The sequence continues at coordinate 19,584 of JAQIXG010000552.1, forward strand.
ATCATTTAAATTGTGTTTATATTTATTGTAAATAATTAGATAATTTTAAACCAGCATGGCTTTAGAATAAATAGTACACAGTTGGAAATCGTCTTTTTATTAAATTTGACCGAAACTTAATATAGGCCTTCTGTTGCATACACCAGGTCCTATGTTCTTTGTAAATTTAAGCCTATACAGTAGGCCGAAAGATAGGCCTACTCGTTTTTTTTCTAGTTTAAAGTATTTATGACTTTCAGATTTTTACTTAGTCTTAGGCCTAAGTTGACTGGCCAGGTTTTGAATGAATTGTGTAATGTTTATAAGAACAAAGCTATGATCTTTGTATAATTGATATAAAGAACAAAATTTTGACACAGAGTAAAACAATAAAATTGCTCGACAATAAAAACACAATTAAATTTGAATTTCCTGATTAAGAAATTTCAATAGGCCCTGTTGCTTATAATATAGTTCTATAGTCATTCGATTTTCCAATTTGTTGTGAGATTTGTATAGAAATCATTCGCAATACTACTTACGCAATACATGCAATCTCTCATGCGTGAAGCTGGATTCATTTATTCTCTATCTGATCTATATAAATAAAAAAAACTGTTCCTTGTTGATCATAGGCCTATAGATATTATTTCCTATCACAAAAGACCATCACAGATTTAACTACAATATAAAATCAATCAATTACCGCAATATTAGGTTATAGTTTACTAATTCAAACGAATTTTGAGAGTTAAATTTCTTATAAAAATTATGAAACGTTTCATTGTTGTTCTCAAAAAATCTAGCCTTTATGCCTGCAAGCCTATTATAATAGGCAGATGAATGTTTACAGCCTACAGGTGAGTCGTTATGCATGCAACAAGTGATTAAATATCAACGATGATTGGTCAAAACTAAGAATAATGACTGCGTCAGGACATTTTTTATATGTTAATAGTTAGATTGAATGAACGCATAAATCAAGATTTATCCAAAGAAAATAAGCGTGACATCACTGAGCTAATCTTGAATGAAATTGACTGGTACAATTGCAAGTGTAGCTTACTAATGCAACTGATATATTGAATGAAAATATAGATTACTGCAGTCATGGTTGGACTCAGAAGCTATAGGTCTAAAAAACTGTCTAAATTTGTGACTTTGCCTAGGGTTACCGTATCGCTGATTCATAAATATCGGACATCAGTAAAGAGTCAAAAATTTGTAAAATAGCCGTTTAAATTCAGTAGCGCAGCAATGGGCTCATGGCATGGGGGGGGGGTATTTATGAAATTTTAACATTATATACGTAAAAAATGTATTTTGTTTGCAGTTATGAAGCAGAGTTGGATTTCCGGGAGGTGGGCTTGTTCGACCCCCCCCCCACTTCTATTTCTTGACCCCCTCACTTTCATTTCCTAAAAAAAACCAGCGGCGACGACGTTTGACCCCCCCCCCCCCAGTTCATTTTTACCCGGGGAGACTTTTAGCTAATGTTTTGGTCTAAGTTCGAAACACATATTCATAAACTTACAGCATAAAAGGCAAAATCACAACAATATTAAATTTAATCTTATTTGATTCTTGTAATTCGTTACAGAATTTTGAGTATTTAAATTACTGAACAAAAAGCAACAAGAAAAGGAGAAATTTTTCTGAGTTTTTGTCGAAATAATAAGGTCTTTTTTGATCATTTTTATAGAGTTTAATAAAATACAGGTAACTACTCGTCATCGGGCGTCAAATCAATAAAATAATTAAATTGCAACTTTTGAGACAGTTTCCCAAGAGTCTAGACACTTTCTAACTTTTTAATTTGTAAATGTTATAACGTTTGTCAACCTTTTTATTTGTCATGCTTGTTCAAACTATTAACTTTGTGTATAGTATATACTGTAAGTAAATAGTCAAACTATTAATTTTATGTATGCTCTAAATAAATACTAGATAGTAATTGCAAAGATTAAATCTGATCTACAATTTCATAGCTGATTTAATCTTGAACGGTGATATTGGTGTTTTAAACTAATAGCATCTTTATAATCTCTATTGACATGATCAGATTCTGTGAGGTGTCTTTCAATATTCCCGCTAATAGCATAATTAGAAGAAAAAACAAACAAAACGCAAGCAAGTATTATAATAGTGGTACATTTTATTCCCTTAATATTTCAAACTGCAAAATCACTAAAAAGTCACATTACAATTCTTAAAGCCAAGACATATTTCAAAATGTCCCGTTTAACAAATAACATATAAACGATACACAAATCAGCTTCTATGAAAATGAATTTATATTCAATTTTATTAGACTAGTTTCTCTGTACATCTAACTGTCTAAATCAATAATCAAATCATTATAAAATCGTTATCATAATTTAGTTAAATGTTTATTATATTTCTAGTCTCCGTTATCTTGCATAAGGATGCGATGCAGCAGCCTTTATATTAGTCTTGATTGTGCTCGGTGCTTTATTCATTTGCATGCCAGTCGCTCCACCTAAAATAACAATAAAACTCAATTAACTCTTTTAACAATAAACTGTTTTGTACAATATTCATTTAATGTTAGATCGTGGAAGTGAAATGAACATTCGAATTCTATTCTTTTTCTTGATTTCCATGACTTGCTTTTAGTGTTTTTACAATGTAATGAATGCAATGCTATAATGTTTTTATAATGTAGCGCTTTCATTTGTAATATTGGTAATGAATTCATTTGTATTGAAATTCACTCAAATGAGATTAAATCGAAAATTTTCTTATAAATGAAATCAGTTGTGTAATATAAAATCATTTTAATATAAAATCATTTTCAAATCAATTTTTCAATCAATCTATATAGCATTATCATACTTCATCAATAAGATTATATTCAGACTACATTAAAAACAACATCTTAAAAATATCAAAAACCGCAGTCAAAATATTCATCATAACAATCACTCAAATGCAGCCAGCCGTAGCTGATACAATTTACTGCAAATAACAAAAATTTACAATTTTCATTAAAATTACACTAAAATCTACAAAGTAAGCCAAGACCTTGTTGAGCTAGGGCTGACATCCTCTGATCAGCTGCTTGTTGCTGCATGCCTCCAGCATTGCTTGGTGTGATGGGTCTCTGTAATGGTTTGATACCCTTGCCAAATATGATAGCGGAAATAAGAGCATTGGTATCCGACTGAGAGGAGAGTTGAGGGAGAGAATGCTTCTGAGCTGATAACGAAAAAATTATTAAAATATTCAATTGTATCAATAAGAATTAGTAGTACCATAAACAATGCAGATAAAAATAGTAAAATGTATTAATAAGAAGAATAAATAGTAAATTGATAGCCATAAAAAAAGAGCTCTAAAAATATTAAATTATATCAATAAGAATTAGTAGTACAATGAAAGACATAAAAAAAGCTAGCTAATGTTAAATTAGAGAATGACTTAAGATTGTAATTTGTAAGATAAAAATGATGCTAAAAAGCAATGAATACTAAAACTAGTTTAAAAATAGTTTTAATACTGATATGGAATAAAACAAGTAAGTATCGCATAATTTGGTTTTTGAAAACAAGTTCGAAATACCATTAGCAATGAAACGCTATTATACAAGCTAAAGAAATTCTTTCATTGAATTATTTATTCATATAACATCATGATAAACCACGCTTATAAAAAATAATAAATCTAATAAAGTCTAATAAAAAATCTAAGCGTGGAAATAAAAAATCTAAGTGTAGAAATAAAAAATAAAGGCACTACAAAAACTATAATAAATTATAATTTAATAGCTTTAGAAAGCTATAATTACATAGTGATTATTGATAAATTCTCATCATTGATAAAAATTTATAAATAATATTAAAACAATAAATTCAACCTACAATCACTGTCTAGATTATCTTTGAAGACTTTCACTTGTTCAAAAGCTTGAGATGAAATCCTATTTAGTACATTTGTCGTTTTCTGTTTAAAAATAAACACTTTATACTGCAATCGTTTATTTAAACATCAATCTTAGACTTTATTTAAACATGAAATTTACACTTTATTTACTGCAAATTTAAACATCAATTTGAAAATGAGAAAAAAAATAAAAAATTACAAGTTGTTAAAAATGAGCAAATCAATACAATCACAAGTGATCGATTGTTATCGTTAAAATTCATGCAATATAAGATATAAAATAAACGAATACACATATAAACTATTATATATTATAAAAGTATAATTTAACTTACATAAGAATCTATTTAACTTACATATAAAATAAATAAATACATATATAATAGATGCAATTTAAAAAAAAATCTTTTTTCAATGACAAGATATAAAAGATATTATATAGCAAAAGTATAATTTAACTTACGTTATTTGAATGTTTATCAAATGATGATTCATTAAAAGCAAAGCAAATCTTAGTAGAAATTAAGTCAGTAAAGCTAACTAACCAGCAAAGCTTCAGCCGTGCTTTTGTTCGCTTTTTCAGATATCAAAGCAATTTTATCTTCAATTTCAGGATCAGGTTTAGTGCGTAGATACAGTGGTACCACTTCATGATTGAAAACAGCAACACGACCTTCGGTTAATTTCTAAAATCAAACATCATAAAATTATTGTTTAATTGATCAATGCTTTTAAATATTTGGCTATTTTTGGATTAATATTGAGTATATAAAAATTCTTTATAACTTGTGTGGATTTATGAAGTTTTACATATTTAAATAAATTTTTCATTTCAAATTAAATGCAGATGAAATGTTGATATACTTGTTGATAGTTTTGTTGATATATTGTGTTTTAAGTCTAAAATTAAGATTTTGACAAGATAATAGTTTATTGAAGTAATTAACCAGATGAAAAAAAGGCTATCTCTTCAGGGAATCACAACAAAATAAAAATCTAGCAAATATTTAATACTAAATTCCTAATAATAAGCATTTTTTTTGTGAATACATCACAATTTTTCAATTTAAAGCATGCTTCTAAAAATTCTAAAATTTTCATTTCTTTTACTGAAATTTGAATTCAAATTAAAGTTCATTAAATAGGCCTACTTGCAACAAGTTCTTTGCAAGCTACTGAACAAGACAATTAATCTATGAAATAAATCTATGAAAATAGAAAGAGTTCAATTATGAATGATTTACTAAGTATCAAGTATAAAACCACCTCTAGTTCAAGATCTCTATCAGGACACAGTCTAAGTGGAAACACTGCTAGATTACGAAGTACAGGCATCTTGTCATTTTTAAGAAGTTTATTCAGCGTGTTGATCTGACCAGAGAGGACTGCAAAATTGTCCAAAACACTCAACCTAGAACAAAAGACCATTAATATATCACATTAAATGACAATATTTATACAAAAGGCATGAAAGGAAACATGCAAAAACCTGTCATATATGTACCTGCATCGTTAAAATGATAAAAACTATAAAATAAATATATTAATTAACATGTTTATCATACTATAACAAATATAAATGATAATAATCATATTATATTTTACGAAATGAAAAGTAATGAAATTACAAAAACATCTCATTTTAACACATTTAAAATTAGTAATCTTGTAATTTAATACATAAAAAGTTAAAATAAACACAAACCAATTAAGCGTTGTATATTCATTTTCCAACTTTAAGATGAATGCGGTGATTGAATTTCTTAATTCATTCACTCGTTGAATGACTGCTTCAATACCAATCTCAAGCTGTCGTTCCTCTTTCTGAAATAAAACAAATCTTTCAATACTATTTCTTATATCAATTACTTTAAATAAAAATTAAACTTTATTTACACATTATATAATAATTATTATTATTATATTTTTATATATTTTATATTTTATATTTTTGGCAGCATCGTTAAAAAGCAGAATTTTAATCTAATTAAACTAATCGATATTAAATTAGATATCGCATAAGATAAAAACGATATAATAGTTACACCATACCTGCATCTTTAAAAGTATTAAAATTATAAAATAAATAGATTAAACAAAATCATTTATTTGATTGAATTTAATTATAATATTTTCTGTTGTTTATATTTCTATGAAAACTGGTGCCCACTCAAAAGCCTTTATTTAGCGTTTATTTTATATGCGTTGCCTTTATTTAGCGTTTATTTTATATGCGTTGCCTTTATTTAGCGTTTATTTTATATGCGTTGCCTTTATTTATCTTTTATTTTATATGCGTTGCCTTTATTTAGCGTTTATTTTATATGCGTTGCCTTTATTTAGCGTTTATTTTATATGGCGTTGATTTTATATAGCGTTGATTTTAGCGACGGTTAATTTTATATAGCGTTGATTTTAGCAACGGTTAATTTTTAATAACAGCAGCTGTTAACCAACACTAACTGTTAGCTGTTAACCAACACTAACTGTTAGCTGTTAACCAACACTAACTGTTAGCTGTTAACCAATATTAACTGTTAGCTGTTTGCTAAACTCGATTAGCAGTTACTGTTAAGTTTTATCTTAATATTATTAAGTCAATATAAAATGAAAGTAGTACATAGAATTACAGAAACATAACTATAACTATTTTTATTATTATAGGTCGGTGCATAGAATGGAAATAATGTTATCATATAAAGACATTAACTTAATGTTTCAGTTGTACAGATATCAGATTGTTGAGTTCATTTTAAATGAGAGATCAAGAGAAAATTAACGATAGTTAATAAGATTAGCAATGCTAAGTACGGTAGTAAAGAGTAGTAGTTAGTAAGTAGCCGTAAATAGAAGTAAATAGCTAATAGTAAGTAGTAATAATTCTAAGTAATTGTAAGTAGCTAAGATTAGCAATGTAGGGACTCTTTGGACAATCTTGCATCATGAATTTTTTTGAAAATCTTGCATCTTTAAACGCATCAATATTGTGCTTTTGCATATAAAACTTAAAGATAGTTTAATGCCTGTCGCTTTATTGATCAGGTATTTCATCTGATAGGACATTGTTCTGTGTGTGTTCATATATTCTGTCCGCTTTTTATGCTCTTGCATTGATCAGACACATTATTCATTTCAGATATTCTGTAAAATGTCTTCATTTTGTAAGATAAGCAATATATTTGGTGTAAATCTATTTATCTCTTGATTGCTACAAATAATAAACAAATACTATTATAAATTTAAAGGGAACAGCATTGAATAAAATAATTCAAATTAAATTTGAATGCCTAGAATCTGTCAGAGCTATATTTAAATAAAAAACAAATCAACACTAACCACGCAAATATTATATACATTCATATTATATAATCAACTATAAACAATATATTCATCCGTGTTGTTACTAGTTCCTTGTTAAAGGCAAGAACTAGCGAAAAGTTACGCAATATTCAGTCAATCAAAGCAGTCTAATCTGCGTACAAAACTGTTCAGTTTTCATTTAAATCAACTTATAAAATCAATTTGTATTCAAGTAAGCAGTCAGCTTTTACAAATGTCGGTACAACAGATTTATATTATGCGTATAAAAGTTTCTATAGAAGTAACACTAAAAGTTTCAAAATCAGTTTTACATATGACAAGTCACAACACGTTACAAAATTACGATACAAGTATTATACAAGAATATTTTTTCTACAGATTACTATAGCAATGACATAATATTAATGTGCTTTAAGAAAATTTGATAAACGTATAACTACTTAGGTAAAAAATCTGCAATCTTGGAGTACATTTTACATTGCAAAATTTCAGCAATCGATTCATGTTATTATAAGTAAAAACAGCAACAAAATCATTAATTACTTGTCAAAAAAGGAGAATTTTAATTAGCTATGTAATTGATGCTTTCAGTAAATAATACAAATTCATGTCATATAGTAAGAAATAAACTGCCATCATAAGTTCAAATATCAATCTTAAAGGCAAGATCTTATTAAACACACTTTAAATATAAACTAAAAGCAATTTTGATTGTTTCAGCAACGTATCTAAGTCGAAAAACCTTAACTAATAAATTACATCAACACGATTTTCACTCAATTTACATCAAAACGCTTCCTTTAATTAAATGCTACTAAACATTACGATAATAATAACACGTTACAGAAAACTGGCTTATATTCTGTATAAAGTTGCTACAAGACAACGCACACAAAACAGACAGTATATTATTCATTAAACATTAAGTTAAACAAGTTGACAGTTAATTAAGAATATTAACAGTAAAACCAGCACAAATCAGTCACAAAAGATGAGAAAGTGCTGTTTTAAATCTCTATATAAGATATCATCACAAACTCATGTCTAAATGCTACGACAATCAATATCTTACAAACTTAGATAGAAGCACAATTGTGCAATAAATGTTGCGCAATCTAACACATAACATCCCGCAATGCCGCATGCACAGCATAAAAACTCTATATAATAGTTTTATCGTTTACAAAAATTCACAATTATACGAACAATACGCAATAAAAAGCTTATCTCTAATTCCGCTACTGCTAATTCAAAAACTGAGCAATTGTAAATAGCTTAATTTTATGAATCCAGCGAGATACTTAAATATTAATCAGATTTCAAAACAGAAATCATCCGAAACTTTACAATGATCGATTGAAATGAGCAAATTTCAATAATAGTTTCTACATCTAATTTCGAAATAATCGAAACATTAATTTAAACATTTGTAGATCAATCACTAATCACGAAAACATTACAAATCATTAGATTAAACAGTTTCAAACACACATAAATTTACTTCAACCCTCTATATTAATTACACAATACAAAATATCGTCCAGTCAGCAATAAACTGACAATATTTACACTACAATAAAACACATCTTTCAAAGTCGATGAAGCTTCGTTCAATTTACAGCAAAAAACTTTCAAAATTTCACGATAAAACGCTCTTACTACATTTATCAACAACATCCAATGCCGTATCTTTTTCCAAATCACAATTCCCATCCTGGGAACCTTCCCCTACATCATTCCCAACTGATTTTCCGTCACTCCTAGAGTCACTCACAACGTGATCAGATCGTGTAGTCATTTCACTAATGTTCACTATCGCGTCATCATTCGCTTTTTCATCTTTAACACTATCCCCAACCGATACCCGCGCTTCTAAATCCTGCGCAAAATCATCCGCGTTGCCAACTTTTTCTGCAGATGTCGTATCATACTGTTCCCCGCTACCACCCCCTGTCTGCATCCATCTCGCTACCTCCTCCCCCCCCGTGTCGCTATCCTCCCCTTCCCTCTCGCTAACATTCCCTCCTATACTCGCAATAGCGCGTGCCATCTCCATAGCATCCTCACTAGCGCTCTCGTCAATCTTCGTCTCCTCACACGCTGTCGTTGCTTCGTTTGGTTTGCTCTCTATCTCGCTACACGGTGTTGTGCTCCCCTCGCACTCCCCCCCACGAATCCCAACCATAGCAAGAGCGCGTTCAAGTACATCACTGCCTCCGATGTCTTTGTCAGTCGTTGAGATTCCAGCAGGCGAAGAATTCTCAAACATCTCAACAGAAAACGGAGACCTTTGCCTTGTTTCGTTTTCTACCTTCACTAAATCAACTTCTTTAACAACATTCGTTTTTTCAGCTCCTTCTTCCACGCTCTTGATTGATATTCTAACCAATCCCTCGTCACTAGATCTCTTATCTTCGCTGTGATTCGTCGATCTATTTACTTGTAACTCATCGCTTGAGTTACTCGCAAATATCGGATTATTACTGTCAACTTTTTCCGTCAATTTATCGCCAATTCTTTCCGGTAAACTCTTACCTATATCCGTTCCAGAATCATCTTTTACCACATCATTTTTCCAGCTATCTTCCGCCCTACGTGTCTCTCCAGTGTGTTCCATCTCACTTTCCAATGCCTGTGACATCCTTCTTTTCTTCCAACTTCCGCTGCTTTCTATCCCACCTCCCACACTGGATGGATGAGAACGTTTCATCAACCCCGCTGATATACTCGCAAACGCCAAACTTCCTATACTCGCGGAATCCTTTCTAACAGCCGAAGTATCCATCCTACTATCTGCACCTAATCCATCCGTACTTGCACTCGGATCAACATTCCACCTTGTCTGCGATGTAGGTTCTCTTGTCCAATGACTGGTAGTCTGAGGTTCCATGGACTTGGGATCCCCTGAGGTTCCCTGAGATCTGATATCGGGTAGGTCTGGATCGGGTGATGTCGCGTCATCAGCAAGACTGGCTGAAGATGCGCTGCGTTGAAGGAATTCAAGACCGCCGGTGCTGCCAACACCGACTTCAAAAGCACCGCTGTTACCAGCACCAAATCTTTCACCACAGAGTCTTACGTCTGAAAAGAGATTAGAAATGTTGCATTGATGTCACATCAGCACAAAAAGCTGCTTAATATTATGTCGGAAAAAGAGTGAGTAGAAATTATTTCAATCAAGTGAATGCTTGTTTCATCTACAATTAACTGGATTTTTATTTTGGAGTGATACTGCTACCCCGCAGGTAAAATTTGAACTGATTTTTACTTGCTAAAAACGATAGCAATTGCTCAATTCATTCTTATATAGTATTGTTTTCTTTGCAATGACAAGTAACTTCTCATAATAATAATAACACAATAATCTAAAAGTACAAGGACAAGCAGAAAGTAATAAAAAAATATATAAATATAAACGTACTAGGACGTGCAGAAAGCAGACTAGACATAGTCTGATGCGTCGCAGCAATAGATGATAAAGGTCGTTCATTAAAACTTCCCGTTAACCTTGGCGACTCAGGGCTGAATGACCTTGGACCTGAAAAATATAATAAAATCTAAAATAAATACAAAACCTAAAATATATACAAAATGTATATAAAACAAATGAATCTAATGAAAAATTCAAACTACTATTGACAGTATAAAACACTTAAAGACAGTTAAACAAAGTTTTGCAAACAAAAATTCAGTTGACAAAATGTAAAAATCAATCTAATGACATTGTACGCTAGAAAATTTCACGCTTCCTTAAAATTCTGCAAGAAAATTGAACGAACTATTAGAAACTATTAGAAAGTATTAGAAACTATTAGAAACTATTAGAAAGTAATGGAAACTATTAGAAAGTAATGGAAACTATTAGAAAGTAATGGAAACTATTAGAAAGTAATGGAAACTATTAGAAAGTA